>CAOJCQ012151479.1:0-14566 GCA_948356215.1 Stillingia texana | reverse complement strand
ATGAGATTGTAAAGAAATCAGTGGGTTTTAAATGGGGTAAAGAACAGGAGTTAGCATTTAATTTGTTGAAAGAAAAGTTAACTACTGCACCTGTTTTACGTTTGCCTGATTTTCCTAAATCTTTTGAGATTGAGTGTGATGCCTCAGGGTTAGGTATTGGTGCTGTGTTAATGAAGGAAGGGAGGTCAATCGCATATTTTAGCGAGAAACTTTAAGTAGCTACTTTGAACTACTCAACCTATGATAAGGAGTTTTATTAGCTGATTCGAGCATTGGAGACATGGGAGCATTACTTGCTGCCCTGAGAGTTTGTGATCCATACCTTTCACCAGTCCTTGTATCATCTGAAGGGCCAAGGTAAGTTGAAATGACGCCATGGTAAGTGGATTGAATTTTTGGGAATTTTTCCTTATGTGATCAAATATAAGAATGGAAAAGAAAATGTGGTAGCGGATGCATTGTCTAGATGGTACACTTTGATTTCAGTACTTAGTTCTAAACTTTTAGGATTTGAGCATCTAAAAAGAGTTGTATGAAAATGATAGTGATTTTACCACCATCTATAAACCATGTAAACAAGGAGCATTCAATAGGTTTTACTTACATGATGGGTTCTTATTTAGGGAGAAACCGTTATGTATACCCATGTGTAGTTTACGTTAGTTGCTTACTATGGAATCACATTCGAGAGGTTTGGTTAGTCATTTTTAGAGAGTTTTATGGGGTAAATTGGGGACTAAGCTGGTCTATTCAACTACATGTCACCCCCAAACTGATGGAAAAACAGAAGTGGTCAATAGGACCTTAGGAACCATATTACGTGCAATCTTTGGAAGGAATTTGAAGTATTGGGAAGAATGTTTGCCATTTATAGAATTTGCATATAATAAGACCATTCATTCTTATACTGGATATTCACCTTTTGAAATTGTTTACGGTTTTAATCATATAACTGTTTTGGATCTAACACATTTTCCTTTGAATGAGTTATCTAATCGTGATGGTAAGGCGAAGGCAGAAATCATCAAGATAATTCATGGCAAGGCACATGAGCAAATCGAGAAGCGTAATAAGGTTTATACTGAGAAGACCAATAAGGGATGACAGAAAGTAATCTTTGAGTCCGGTGATTGAGTATGGGTGCATATGAGGGCAAGAGAGGTTTCCTAACCAACTAAAATCTAAGTTGGATGCATGAGGAGATGGTCCATTCCAAGTCCTGGAGCGCATTAATGACAATGCGTATAAAATTGACCTACCAGGTGGGTACGGGGTAAGTGCTTCGTTTAACATTGCTGATTTATCTTCTTTTGTTATTGATGCAGATTCAAGGATGAATCTTTTTGAAGAGGGAGGGGATGATGCGATATCGAGGATGCATCATGGTAAGTTAGCATTACCCGATGGTCTGGTAACAAGACTTAGAGCCAAGAGGTTCAAAGAGACACTTCTGGAATTCTTAGTAGCATACGTGGAGGTTATTTGCAAGCTTCGACACGTGGGAGAAGCAAATGGGAGATTAGATCAGACTAATAATGCATTTCAAGTTGAGTTTCAAGCCTAAAAGACCTCACACGGGTGTGACCTAAAGCACATGGGCGTGTGAAACCGATTGAAGACCGATTGAAAAATTGAAGAATGTTATGAATAGTGCACATATGGGCGTGTGTGAAACACACACGGGCGTGTGCAGAGTGCTGGAGCTACTGCACTAATTTTATGCATTTTACATGGATGTGTCTCCCAGACACATGGACGTGTGCAGAATGCTGGAGCTATTGGACTAATTTTGTGTATTTTACACAGGCGTGTGCAGGCGCGCAGAACTCCAATTTTAGGGTTTTAAAATTTATTATTTAGCCTCCCTATGCTTACCAATAAATAGGAAACTTCAATAAAACTTTATAGAACTTTTATTCAGGCTTTATTTCAATTGATTTTCATCAATTACACTTCATTGAATCCAAGTAAGGTATTTTATGATTTTATTTTGATTTAAGAATTTAACTAGGGTTTGTATGTTTATGCATGCTTGAATTATATTTCTTTTTGCTACTTTAATCAATATATTATAGTTGTTACTAATTGTGGGTCAATTAGGGGTGGCTTGGATTGGGGGTTGGGATTCCGAATAAAATATTTGTATCAATTACATGTCCCAGGGGTTTAGCCTAATTATAGTCTGGGTTTCCATGTCATCATCTCATCTTTTAGTTCTTCGCTATGAATTTTTTTGTTATTTTATTTTTTGGGTAGAGAATTAATACTTGTAAAATCTAAACTTTAGTGTTCATTCTTAGATGGTGTAAGAAGAAACTAATTGTGATCTCATCTCCTTGACATAATGGATTTGAGTCCCTGAGTTTTATGTGATTTTATTCTGAGCTATCTCATATAAATGTTCTAAATTGATTATAAGCAGGCATATATGTGCTTAGTAGGCATCCAATCTTGATTAGGGTTATGTTCAAACTTAATTTTCTAGAAAAAACATAAATATGAATTAACAAGTTTATTTCTAAGCTATGTGTATGTAGATTTGAATGTGACGTTTAGTAGTTGCCGAATTCACCTGAAAAAGTGAGAGCGTGTCGATATATGATTAATCAAAACTCGACACGTTTCTTTCTTTTCTTTTTCATGCCATTTAATATTTTGACAACTATTTTAGTAGCGATCAACTTCTCTTACTATCTTTGTCCTTCTTTTAGTGGGGTACACAAAGAAATTTCTTATAACTTTTGCTTGTGTTTGATTAAGTTCCGGTTTTGTTTTTTTAAATGAGGCTGTATGTATAGTTGAATTGCATCTTTAATTTTTTCTTAGGATAGAGATAACCCTTTAAACCAAGGTTTTTCTGAGGTTTAACAGAGATTTTACAACTAATAGTACCTCTTTTAAACCTCTATTAAACCTTGGTTTAGTAGTTTTAACATATATTTTCCAACTGGTATATCCCTTTTGAATATCTATTAAACCAAGTTTTAACACAGATTTAACATAGATTTTACAACTGGTAGCAAGCTCTTTAAAACTCTGTTAAACCAAGGTTTGACACAAGTTTAACATAAGTTTTACAACTGACAGTATCCCCTTTAAACATCTATTAAACCAAGGTTTAACACAGGTTTAACAGAGGTTTTACAACTGGCAGTATCCCTTTTAAACTCTGTTAAACCAAGGTTTAATACATGATTAATTGAGGTTTTACAATTGACATCCCCTTTAAACTCTGTTAAACCAAGGTTTAACACAGGTTTAACAAAGGTTTTACAACTGGCAGCAATGTTTGTTTTTTCTTTTAATTTTTAATTTAAATTTATTTTTCATATTTGTGTTTAAAATAAATATTTATTACTTGTTCTTATGGGTTTTTTTAGTTCTTAACTCAGATTGAAGT
This sequence comes from Stillingia texana, assembly GCA_948356215.1. Lineage (NCBI taxonomy): Eukaryota > Viridiplantae > Streptophyta > Magnoliopsida > Malpighiales > Euphorbiaceae > Stillingia > Stillingia texana. The sequence goes on along the minus strand of CAOJCQ012151479.1, from coordinate 11,166 downwards.
AAAGGTAATATTTGGCTTTTTTCTGGTATAACTTTTGTACTTCTTGGTTGTTTTGGTTTTTATGCCAGTTTGATTGTATCAATTTGTTTGTTGTTATTGATGGATTTTGATGGTTTTGAATCTTAATTCTATTTGGCCACTGGATTTTGGACTGATAAAAAAATAAAGTAATAATAGTTTTTTCTTTCTTTTTTGGTTCAACTCGATAAAGTGTTATGTGCTTATTTTCCAATGAAATTAGTTTTGTAAGGGAACGCTCCTACTTAGCCTTGAGTACATGTGGAGTGGCTGAGTTGGAAAAACAATAGTGCTAAGGGCATTCATAATTTATGAAAAGAAGACAAGAGATTAGGGAGACTAGTGGAGGTTGCTGCACAAGAAAAGTTGAGGTTGAGCCATATGATAAAAAGGGTTGTTGTGGGCATGAGGTTAAAGTGAATGAAGAAGATGTAGCTGGTAATTGAAGAAACTGCTGGTTTAAATGTGATTAAAGATAGGCCTATTTTGTAACAATAATTTATGTAATAAAACTAGCTTATGGAAATGTTGCATCAAATTATTTTGTTACATTGTCTAAATAATTTTTTACTTCCATGATTGTCTATTGAATAAAAACTAGTTCTTTTCATATATGAAATTATGTTTGCCTTTACAACTCTGATGAGGAATCTTTCCTCTTTTACTCCGATTTCCCAATAACCAAACAAAAAACATAGATATTATTGCACTTCGCTATGAAATTAGGAAAAGAAAAGTTCAAAAATAATAGTTGAAAGCTTTCTTGCTTAGCTAAGAGAAAACAAAAATCATCGATAAAAATAATTTTGAGACAATAGAAAGAAGAAAAATCAATAATTTTGATGCAATGAACAACACTAATTTTTTAAACTACATTTTAAATCTCACAATCAGATCTCAATTATTTTTGGTGTTTGATATAGTTGGAAAAGATGAATTACGGCTTATTGAAGATCGAAGATATGGAAGTCCGACCCAACAACAACTACAACTGAATTCTGATTAGGGTGAAGGGTAATTAATGCATGAGCCACTAATTAGAACAAAATTGGTTTTAGAGAGACAAAAAATGGGGGTTAGAGAGGGGTTGGAGAGGGAGAGAAAGATAGAGAATGGGAATTGAAAAAAATTGTTACTTTTATAATTAATTTTATAAAGTGGCTATTTTTGATATAGAGTGGTTAATTATTGTTAATAGTTTTTAAATGGTGGTTATTTGTGTATAAAACCCTTTCTTTATTTAGAGTAGTATTTTTAAAACTAGATTCACTAACTAATCAACTATTGAACCGTTTTCTATCTAAACAATAATATTTTCTAATTTTTACCTTTTAAAATGGTTAATAAATTTTGTTAATTTATATTTTTGGTGTAAATTTTTTAGATCTAACTTTATCTAATTGAACTGAATCAATATTTCGTTTCTTATTAAACCGAGTCTAACCAATTAATCCAATCCGATTTTGAAAACATTGGTTGAGAGTATATAAGGATAGAGGAGTGTAGGATAAAACAAATAAAATAAAGGGATAACTACAAATAAACCCTAACATTTATACAATTTTTCACTTAAAACCCTAAATTTTACTTTTTAATGAATCCAACCCCAACGATTTCATGGTTTAACAATTCACACCCTCCATTAATATTTGGGAACACTATAAAAAACCCAACGTTTGGGGTACTTTTCAAATAAGCACCCAACGTTAAAAAAATCATATTCGGATCTCTAAGATTTAGTGGCCATTACAAATAAACCCCTCCATCTAAAAATATTAGTTTTTAATGAGAATATTTACCTGACAGTTAGTGAAACCTGATTTAACTTTTTATAATCTCTTATTACTCAATAAAATCCCTAATACCTAAAAGTTTCTCACCCTTTCTGATTTTTATTCTCAGAGCATTTCTCTTTTCAGTGCCGAATCATTCAATTTAGATGGAAAATTTTTCTCCTCATCACTTTATGACTTTACTGATTTTATTCATCAAAGTTATGGTAGTCATGATAGTTGTAAATGAAAGAGAAAATCTCAATTGTTTAATATTTTTTAAACCATGTCATATGAGAGATAAAAAGTCATTTTTTCAAATTGCAAAATGAATTTAACTCATAGAGTGTGTATCTTTAATTAACATATGACATCATATTTAATTAGGTCCCAATAATTTTGGGGAAGAAGAAGAAAAAGAGAGGAGGTAGATTTTATAAGGCTATAAGTTTTATAGGCTTAATTAGGGATTATATAAGATTGAATCAGAATTCACTAACTGTCAGGTAAGCAATACCAGTTAGAAATTAACATTTTTGGATTGAGGGATCTATATGTAATGGACACCAACTCCTAGAGACTCAATTGTGATATTTTAAATGTTGGGGGTTTAATTGAAAAATATCCTAACTATAAGGTTTTTTTATAGTTTTCCCTAATATTTTTGTGAAATACTAATGGAAGGATGACATGGATAACATATGGACCCTCTGTAAATGACATATAGGCAAACAATTGGGTGTAGAAATGATGATATGGAAATTGACTTCTATGTTCTAAACTCCCGCCATTTATCCTTCACTTCCTACCTTAGGAATGAAATAAAGGTAAAATTTTTTGCTATCTTCATTAACTTCTGATCAGCCCACTTCTGTTTCCCATTTATAAAGCAAAACTCCTTTCTTCTCCATTAAATCTTTTCTTTTCTTCTTATATATGGCTTAAAAGAAATTGTCTTATTGTAGGTGCTTCTACATTTTCATTCTTCAGCTAGGTCTTCTTAGTTGAAGTTATCGATTTTGACAATGATGTTTTTGGTGCTGTAGTCGTGGTGGATTTGGTGATGATGGAGTTATTGCTGGTAGCAGTGGTTTAGTACAAAGCCTAAGCTTTAATTGGATGAATCTCTACTTTTTGTTGTACCAATTAGAGATGGCAAGGTAAAGAGGCTTCACCTTCTTCAAATATCAATTTAAAACACCATCTAAACTAAAGAATCCTCAAAAGGACGGTCTAGATCTACGCTCAATTATAAGTTGGGAAACGCTTTTTAAGAAAATCGACATTTCCCTAGAAAATGATTGTTAAGATAAAATTCATAAAAACATGTAAAGTAGCTCGGATCTATCTGATACGAGCACGGAGGGAGTGAAATTATTTCAGTTCGAAAAGCAACCGAATGTCTTAGTTGATGATTTAAACTTTGTATTTTCTTTATTTGGTGTTTGCTACAACTGATCTTTTATCTTGACAGCCTATTAAGTAGTCTTTGTGTGCTTTTGGGTAATTTTAGACATAGATAAAGGTTGAACTTAGCTATTCTAAATAGTTGGGTTCAATATAACCACTTGAAGATTTAGAAAGTTATGAGTTAAATGTGGATCAAAATGTTTATAACGAATATTCCATGAGTATTTATGGGGTATTTTCAGATTTCTATGTGTTAGTAAGGAGTTTCCTTTTCTTGAAAGTTTGATAACTTAATTTGGGCTTGATTTGCATGTGTTGGACTCGTAATTTAGGTTTGATATAAATGGGTTTCGACTTAGGATCAGAACTAAGTATGATTGGGCTATTTGGAGGTTCAAGACAACAAGAAGTGGGCTGAATTGGTGAGAAAGATTGGGTTTTCTTTTGTTATTTGGGATTGGGCTTGTATTTTGGCCATTATGGGTTTTAAAATGTGGATTTAGGGTTTTTATTCATGTACGGGATGAAATTAGATTTATTAGGGTTATTCTAGTCTTTGGTTTAAACTTAGGTTAAAGCTGCCTAGGTAAGCTTTATTTTCTATTGTAATTCAGACTATTTAGATTATTGATGATTAATAAAATTTCCCTTTAGTTTATACCAAATTACTTGAGAGAGTTGAGAGATTATCTTGGTTCTTTCCAATACATCAAGAATAAGGTAAGTTGTTGTTTCTGTGTTTAATTCTTGTTCTTGTTGTTTGAATTAATCTATCATATATGTTCCTAATTGCATGGTTGATTAGGGATCCATTAGATTGGGAGTTTGATTTCTGTCATAAGTTCAATACTAGGGTATGTTGGCGTTTTAGTCTCTTTTATAGATTGAGGTTCTGCATCAATTGGTATCAGAGCTTAGGGTTGAAGTTACACTCTTTACTATCTTTAAATTTCTGTTTTGTTCTTTGAATTTGTTTTAGCCGAATATACCATTCTGGAGTATTTGGTGTGTTTCTTTGATTTTTTCATTATCTACATGTTTCAAACATCTAATTAGGTTGTTTTCATTGTTATTTTTCTGTTTCCTATAAAAGAAAAGGCTAAAAAAATATTAGGTTTAGGACAACCTACACATTGCAAGTTTCTGCCCAAAAAAAAGTGATTGTTTGATCCAACTTTAAATATTACTACAAATTGATATTGATCTAATTTTGACCTATCAAAGGTATTTTTGAAGTTGTAGCAATAAATTTGCATGATTACAAGGTGTTGAGTTTCAAAAGTGCAAAATTGCCTCGTTTACACAATTTGTGCAAAATCTATTCTCCTTTGAATTCTGAGCTGACCTTCTGTTCTTAAGCGTATTTTTATCATATTGGACTTATTTCTGGACTAAGATTTTGATCCAAGCATTAGGGTAAGTTCTGATCTTCATTGGGTACATTTCATCACAAAATGGTTAGTACTTTCTACTTGCTGTTTTTGAGTCTTTTTTTAGTCGATTAACCTAAGTTTGCATTCTTAGGGAGAATCTTATGTTTTAGCACATATGTCTAGTTATTTCTTGCTTCTATGTTTGTCTTTTAGAGTCACTTTCTGATTCATGGTTCCTTTACATTTAGCTTGACAAATTGCTAAATTGTTGAACATCTCATTGCATATAGTACATGAAATTTAACCATTGTGTGCTAAATCAGTCTGTTATTCATTTAGGTCGAGTTGCCTCTAGTTTGTTTTATTGTTGTTGCTCTTTTCTTGTTAGGTTTTCATTGTTTTTCCTTAATTGAGTGCATGAACATGGCTTGACTGTCTTATTATGAAGTGCAATTTTGGGATACCGAGTAAAGTGTTTGAGAGTAAACATGTGAGTTGAGTTATAATCCATTTGTTCATAATGTATGGAGCTGAATTTGATGAGCAAACTCTTGATCTTAAGTTGTTATACAAATCTTTTACTGATAGTTTTCAGAAGTTGAATATGAGGATGGAAAGCATTGAAGAGGAGCTGAGGGAGTCCAGAGGCTGAAATAACACAAGTGAAGGTGAAACCAACACTTCCTACTATCATAATGAGGATGAGGTACATTCTGTCCCAATTCGACCTAGGAGGTACACTGATAATACCCAAGCCGTTGATAGCAATTTAAAGTTCATTAAGATGATGATGCCGAGTTTTAGTGGCAAAACTGATGTTGATGCTTATTTTGATTAGGAGAAAAAGTGGAGATGGTATTCAACCGTCAAAACTACTCCGAAGATAAGAAGGTAAAATTCGCTACCCTTGAGTTTACTGATTATGCACTAATTTGGTGGGATGAACTTGTGAAACCAAGAAGAAGAAATAGGGATTTACCTATTGGTACTTAGGAAGAGATGAAAAGGATAATGCGTAAAAAGTATGTGCCATCTTACTATCATAGAGATTTTCATCACCAGCTTCAAAGGTGTAGAGTTTATTCCTTTTGTGAAGCCAGAGAAGAAGACTAATGATTTTTGTGATTTAGAGCTAGTCAAAAGAGTTTATGAACAAGAAGGCAGAACAGCAGAAAAGAAAGGAGAAGCTGAACAATCAATTTCGACCTCTATTGAATTGGATAATGAGGAGGTGGTTGGATGTGAAGGAGGTAAGGTAATTATTGAGGGAGACTTTGATCGTGAAGCGGGTGTTAAGGTAAGTAACCTTCCTATATCAGTTACTTGTGTAGACCATAATGATTGTGCTGAGAATGAGCTAGAAGTTAGTGAAGATTGTGATCTTCCATCTGTTGGAGACAATCCATCAATGGCGGAGGATGAGAAGAATGTGGGTGAAGCTTGTGAAATTTTACCCGTTGAAGAGAAGTCGTTTGATGTGGAGGAAGAGGAGAAAGTTCCTGATATGGTTTTGACTAACCCTAACGATATTTCTTTTACCTTTGGTGAATTTCAGGGTTATATGGAACCAATATGTGATGATGGGCCTTATATACTTTTTCCACCCATTCAAGTACTTCGTTATGAAGATGAATTAATCCCTCGGATAGTCATCCCAAATCTGAACAAGACCAAGATTCAAGGATGAATCTTCTTTGAAGGGAGAGGGAATGAAACGAACACAGAGGAGGTAAAATTATTTCAGTTCGAAAAGCAACCGAATGACTTAGTTGATGATTCAAACTTTGTATTTTCTTTATTTGGTGTTTGCTACAACTGATTTTTTATCTTGACAGCCTATTAAATAGTTTTTATGTGTTTTTGGGTAATTTTAGACTTAGATAAAGTTTGAACTTAGCTATTTTAAATAGTTGGGTTCAATATAACCACTTGGGGATTTAGAAAGTTTTGAGTTAAATGTGGGTCAGAATGTTTCTAGGGAATATTCCATGAGTATTTATGGGGTATTTTTGGATTTCTATGAGTTAGTTAGGAGTTTACTTTTTTGAAAGTTTCCTTTTCTTGAAAGTTTCATAACTTAATTTATGTTTGATTTGTATGTGCTGGACTTGTAATTTGGGTTTGATATAAATGGGTTTGGACTTAGGATCAGAACTATGTATGATTGGGCTAATTTGGAGGTTTAAGACAATAAAAAGTGGGCTGAATTGGTGAGAAAGTTTGGGTTTTCTTTTGTTATTTGGGCTTAGGCTTATATTCTGACCATTATGGGTTTTAAAACGCGGGTTTAGGGTTTTTATTCATGTATGGGATGAATTTAGGGTTATTAAGGTTATTTTAGTCTTTGGTTTAAACTTAGGTTAAGGCTGCCTAGGTATAAAAGATTTATTTTTCATTGTAATTCACACTATTCAGATTATTGGTCATTAATAAAATTTCCCTTTGATTTATGCCAAAATTACTTGTGAGAGTTGAGAGGTTATCTTGGTTCTTTCTATTACATCAAGAATAAGGTAAGTTGTTGTTTCTGTGCTTAATTCTTATTCTTGTTGTTTGAATTAATCTATCATATGTGTTCCTGATTGCATTGTTGATTAGGGGTCGATTAGATTGGGAGTTTGATTTCTGTCATAAGTTCAATACTAGGGTATGTTGGCGTTTTAGTCTCTTTTATAGGCTGGGGTTCCGCATCACTATCATAAGATTAAAAGAATCCCAAATCTAATTCCAAAACCAAGATTAAGAAAGCTAATATTAAACCCCATAAAAAAGTTACAGACTTTGAGAGATCTAGTAATAATTAGAAGAAGAAAAGAAGAAAGAGCCCTAGAGCTTTAAAAACTAGCAAAGCTAAAAAGAGAAGCAAAAAAAAAAAGACAAAAGCCAGAAAATCAAGAGCTCAATGCCATGTCATTTTTTCTGCACCAATGGTTGTGGGCAATTAATCCAACATGAGTCCAACTTTTTTAAAAGTCAAATTTTCGTTAGAATTAGATGGAATATACGAAGGAGAGTTCAAAAGGAAATTTTAATTAAATCGGGAATTGATTTTTTAAAAAATAAAGCTTAGGGCTTAATTTGAAAAGGAATTTAAATTTTGAGATCATTTTTTTATTTATCCCCGAAATAAATTCACTCTACTCAACTTCCATCAACTCTCATTTACCATTTTTAACTCATAGTACTCTTATTTATTCCCTTCATTCTACTCTTCCTTATTCCCTAAAGAAAAAAGTGTTGAAAAAAATATACATCATAATTAACAATCGAACTAAAAAAAATTGCATGTTGTTTTGCTTGTCATCTCTCTGTATCTTCATTTTATATTAAAATTAAATTTTAAAAGTCATATGACCTTCATGAGATCTTACATTATTTTTTAATTAAAGATAAGGGTAAAATTTACCTTGAAAAATTTAAAAAGAGTCCGATATTAGGCTATAGAAATGTAAGCTTTATAAATGTAGTGACCTGTAAAGAAGGAAAAAGAAAAAAATAAATAATAAAAAGAATGCCAAAACAAAAATGATTTTTGGTTAGGTCATTGTCTTTATTTTTTATTTTCTTTATGCATGTTGCATTTTATTTTTATAATAGATGCCAAGTACTTTAATACATCATCACATGCATATATATTAATACATACATACATACCACATATTGATGGGCAATAGCAACAAATCCCTCTTCTAGCTCAGTGTCATGCTAATACAGTGCGTCCACATCTTCTCGCTCCACCTACATATATTGTACAACAACCAATATTCACCGTACATTCAAAAACATGTATCTATAAATAAAAATGTATGGACAAGTAGATATAGTTACTAAGGTAGCAGAGGAGGAGCCACATTATGGGTACCATCAATCCTCAAAGACCTCCTCATTAGCTTCCCATCCCTTCCTTCATTGGAGGACACATTGGCAATTTTGCTGGTGATTTTCCTAATGACATTTGCGTCTATGAAAGCTCAAACTCTCTTGATGGGGATAGTCTTCCTCTTCTGGACCCGTTAGCCTGACTGGAATGGAGGTGAATCAGGCTCCTTCTTGATCTTCATCGGTACCTAACGAAGTAAATGAGTTTACCTCCAGTCTTTGTAAGGCTCGCTACTCCCATTTAATAGGAGCAAACTAGCGACATCTTGGCTCTAGAGGGCAACAGCTAAATCACCCCTCGGAGTATACTCCAGGAAGAGCATATAGGTGGGAGTTCCTTCAGAACCGATCTATGGAACGGATCGAGGTGCCAATCATAAACTCACTCTCCAAGGTACCAGATAAACGTGTTAGGAGCCATCAACATCTCACACTTATAATTGCTTTATAAAAGATCACTATACCAGTTCTTCAAAGTATCAAAGTCTTGCCACCAATTCAAACGTACCTATAATGAAAGAGTTGAATAAAAAGCTCTATAATTAATACTTGAAAGAATGATAATCACATGTTTTTTATTCTTAAATGCAGGAAATACCTAGCCCCCTTCAAGGTGATTCAACAAATTTTAGTGTGCTTACAAATCCCTGTTATCATGCCACATAGAGCATCAATTCAATATTGTGGGTGCCTCATCAGTCTGCTCTCACCCCTCATGGGACAGAAGGTACATATGCTCATATGTTCAACACTGAATGAAAACACAATTACTTATTCAAAGATGCAATGTGTATAGAAAAAGAAAAGAAAAGAAATAACAAATAAATACCAGGATTACCGGCCCAAATCCCTACAAACTAGCCTAGCCTATGGAGCATGACCTATACCAGCCGATGTATAATTATACTAACCCCAGGGATCCCCAATCATATGTGTAGATCTTCAACAGATCCCATAAAGCAGTCAGTAATGTGCTACACACCATGCTACTGACATCAACATAAATTATGTGCCCCAGCAGGTGTGACACCCTTTCCTATCTCATGTTTACCTAGCATCCATATAAATAATGTAATAAGGGCTTATGGATTTACTATATATTTTTTTTAACAATAACCATATATGTCATAAAAAGAACCTGAATATCATTTATTAATTTTACAAAACATACTAAACATTTTGCATATGACCAGAACTACATTTAACATCATTCTATTTCACAATATATATAGACAACATGTGACGTGGAGGAGAGAGAGAATGTGAGTTCTAGCTGGTAGATCTTTGCTCCATAAGCAAATGCAAAGGATCACAACTAGACAACATACAACCTTGAAAAATATTTAGCGATTTATATGAGTCGTAAACTTAATGAATACAAACCATCATAGAACAAAATCCAACGAACTATTGCAACAATCAATATAATTTAATAACACTATTTCAATAATAATAATCTTTATATATGTATGCATATGCCATGTGTTTCCTTTTTCTTTTTTTGTAACCCATCATTGTCTATTATTGCCCTAGGGTACCACATGTAACATATATTGTGTCTGGCCAAACCACATGATAATTGACCCGAAGGTTATCCACATATCAAATAAGACCAGAAGGTCATCCAAATATCATACTCGATGTAAATGTTATCCACATATCATATCTCAATACTGGTGATAAGATGATCACAACTCCATTATTAAGTCCAGTATGCATATATGTTCATGTAAGTAATATGTATATCGATATTCAAGTACCAAAGATTTCCAATTCAACATCAATCTTGTAAACATACAACATATACAATTCAACGATCAACATATTCTCAACATATACCATATAATTGTCACCATCCAATATTCACCATAAAAATCAAGAATTCACATAAAAATCCATCAGCAAATTACCAGGCAGCTTAATAAATCATATAAGCAAGTATCAACCCAATGGATTTTATCTCAGGTATTATACTCACTTGGCTAAGATGGGTAATCCATCTACTAGTCTAAATCCTTCTCACGATTCACGAATGGCGGTCCTAAAGAATTGACCACAATATAGTCTATTAACATCAAAATGTTTATTTTCATATACAATGATATGCATAGAGCTAAACCCAAATGACACTTCTTATAAGTTCAGTTTTTGACAACCCTTATTCAATTACAAATTTCTCTTAAATGGTAAGTTCATTTATTCTGAAATTTGTACAATATGTCACTAACATATAGGACATCATTTTATTAGTTTATAACTTAGCTAATATCCAACCCCAACATCACCAAAATGAAGTCACAAACTGAAATTCAAGGACTGTATCAACAGCCAGACCTTGAATGATTTTTATGATTATTACTAATTATATAAAGGTCCCATGTGTTGGATTGCAAAGTTCATATGCAGCGGAAACAATTTAAAAAATTTGCAATCCATACAATTATTAATGACATTGAAAGAATCAAATAACAATAAACAACAAGATAAAGTAAAGAATTGTTACCTGCCTGTGCGGCACACCCAAAGTTATAAAATCTTTAAGTACTTTAAGTCATTTCTTAAAGTTTAAATATGGTTTACTTCACCTTACATACCAGTTACTAGCACTTCTAGTGCCCTCAGTTTCACATTGAAGCTGAGTCATATTATCACTCTTCAAATCCTCACGTTTACAAAAGCATTTGATACTCTTTATCATCTTACAATTTTTCTTC
>CAOJCQ012138438.1:0-22661 GCA_948356215.1 Stillingia texana | reverse complement strand
TCATTTCCCTTTGTTCTATAGCGTTCTGATATACAACTTTACTCGTTGTTGGTGTGGTTTTGTTTTTCGAGTATATATATATATATATATATATATATATATATATATATATGGAATCCCATTTTGCTAATTTTCTGGATATTTGTTTTGGTTGATGGAAGATTGTCCTCTTATCTATTTTGATGGTTAACATGACACTGAGCTATTTAAATAGACTGGTGAGTTCTGGAGCAATTTAGTGAACCAGGCAAAGAACTAGAAATGAATGTTAAGTTCAAATGAAAAAGAGAACTGTATATGTACAATATAAATTCATGCTTACTTCTAATTAATCAACGATACGTTTACCTATAAATTTGACTTAGAAGCCTCATATTTTTAAATCTAACCATTCCCAGTCATGTGCTAACGAACTAAACATGAAGACTTAAATGGCCTGTCCCTAGCCATATATACTATCCATTTGTCTTTTTAAGGGCATTTTACAGAATAATGGGGTAAGTAAAGTTTATTAATATAGTGAGATTTTTATAGTGTTATTTATGTAACTGGTGTAATTTTTTAGAGGTGGAACATATAACTTTTGACTTTCATGAAAAATAAGTTTAACATGACGTGTTGGAATGTGTTAGAACTGCATTTGACATGATAAATCTGAAGCATATTGCTTTAATATTTAAGTGCGAAGTTTTGGGTTCTAGTAAGTTGCACTGGCCATTTAATAGCTTCGTTATTTTGAGTTGTTTTGTACCTAGGTCGTATAATCGATCATTTTATAGTTTTTTGTACATTGTTACTAATGATATACCGTTTTATTTTATTATATAACTGTTAATTTGAAATTAAAATGAAACGTACATTTTCATATTATATTTTGGTATTGTTTACATTTAAACTGAGTTATATTTTTTAGATTTTATAAATGGTACTTATTATAAAAGAAATGAAAAAATTACTGAAGGATAATAAAGTGCCTCTATCCAACGACAAAGGTAAGAAGAAGGTTTTACAGGACAAAAAAGTACAGCCATCAAATGTTATAGGAAAGAAGGAGGGGAAGAGAAAGGCTACCACATCAGTTGGTAATATGGATGTTAAGATCGGTAGAAGTCCAAAAAAATAAAAATTGACTCAGAAGATCCCAAACTATACATTAGAGATTTAAAGGTATTTCTTTTTTATTTATATGTCATTATTCTTATCTTTGACAACATTAACTTGTTATTTATTTGTGTTTGCCACATATTTTAAAGAGATATATAGTGATTTTAAAGACACATGGTTATTATCATAGGTTTTACTAAGATTTACCAATGGATAAAATGTTTTCTGTTCTAAGTTTTAACCATATTTAACTCCAATAATCTTATCGTTTTTGTTCATATTTTGTTCCATTTTGATCTTTTATGTCCTTGAATATGTTGTTAGATTCCAATTATGTGCATAATGTGTAATCTCTTCTGAAATTGAGTCAGTTTTATGTCCTTTATTTCATATATCATATTGCATCACTCTTGTTTTGTATCCTTTATTAGCTGTTTTTTTACTGATGAGGTTACACTAATTTTAGAAATGTTTTTTTGTAAAGTTATCATGTTACATTTTATTTTTTCTTTTGAGTTTTAAGAATGGAATTTTATTATTGATGAAAGTGATCATTACAACAGCAAAGTGAATATTGTTATGTCTTTTGAAGCCATAAAAAATGTCAAAAAGAACTTAAATGAAAAGCAATTGGAATTGTTTGGAAGAATATGTTTTGGTCAATTGCTTAATCTGCGCAACCTCATCAAACAATCTCAGTTGATACATCTTCTTTCTTATGAGAAATTGTATGTCAATGATTCAAATGTTGTATGGACGCATATAAAATGAGTAAATTTATGTTTTAGATTGGGAGAGTTTGCCCTTGTTACTGGATTGAAATGTACTGAAGAGCAGGAAAATAATGTTGTTGGAAGCAAGAGTTCTTTATTGAAGAGATGTTTTGGTAATGTTAAAAACTATTAACGTTCAGATGCTGAAAGAATTTTTTGAAAACAAGAAGTAGACTTTTGATGAAGATGCAGTTAGTATTGCATCATTATATGTGCTTCATTCTTTTCTATTAGGTTCAGATAAAGACAAACTCATCGATGTTGCTGAGTTTCAATTTTTCAAGAATGGGGATTTCAACAAATACCCTTGGAGCAAAGTTGTGTTCAAATGACCATTAGTAACCTGGGAAAGTTTCGCTAACCCATCAAGTTTTATCATCTTTTTGGTTTCCTGATTGCCTTTCAAATATGGTTATATGAATGCTTCTTACAGTTCAAGTTAATGTTTTGGAAGCATGTTGGCAATGAGGTGCCAAGAATTTTAAATTATAAGGCATCAAAAGAACCTTCTTCGACATATTTGTTTATCATTTTTTTCAACCTTGATCAAATTAAGGTATATATCCATTTCTTTTAGCTATTTGAACTATTTATATTTAGATTTTTTTATTGAGTAATGTTTTTTCTTTTCTTTTTTTCATTTATATTTTGATATAGTTGAAGTTGACAAACATTTTGCCCATCGAAGAGGAGTGCTCTAAGCTTGAATTGCATGGAATGTATGAGAATTGTAAAGGAAAGGCAGTAAATGACAAGCTCGAATCTGAAGAGGAGCCTAAAGATGATTTTGTTGGTGGTATTCCTCATAAGCCCTCTGTAAAACATCCTTTTTATCAGACTGAGAGCTCCAACTTTGATGTTAGTAAGGAGCTACATCTTATTTCCAAGAAGCAAAGTGAAATTATCGAAGATGCAACTTCATTGAAGTCACAAATGGGAGTGTTTTTGAATATCATTTCTGTAATTGCATAAAATCTTGATATCAATATCAACTCCATGGTAACTTTACATTTCTTAACATCGTATTATTATGGATAATTATTTTATTTTAGCTATTCATTTCTTTATTCATTTTGAATTGGCAATCAAGTCAAGAAGTTCCAAAATAGAAGGATGATGAAGTCAAAACCGATAGTGTGAAGGAGAATGCTGAAACGACAGTAGATGATAATTTTAGCATATTTTGTTTGTTTTTGTTAACAATTATGTTATATATATGAGATATGAATTATATTTTGTTTTTGTTAGGAATTTGTTGATGATGACAAAGACTTATTTGTAAATGATTTTGTTTCTGAGTTGAAAAATGAGAAGGAGAAGACCGTTGGAGCTAATGGTGTCATTGCTGATGATGAAACAACAATGAATTGCAATGAAGTAAGATTTTGTTTAGTTTGTTTTGTATTCAGAATTATGTTATATGTATAATATACAATTTAATTTTGATTTGTTAGGGCATTGCTATTGAAGAGGAAAATGTTTTAGCTGCTGGGTCTAATTTTGAGTTTCCTACTGAGAAAGAAGATATTGATGAGATAGTAAAAGAGGTTGATGAAATAATTGCTAATGCATTACAGAAAAATCGTTCAATTGTATGCACTTAACCTATCATTTTTTGTTCATTGCTATTTGGTATACAATTATTTTTTATATATTATTACATTCATTCTTATTTTATATAGGTTTCTGAATATTATGCTTCTAATGGCAAAGATATTGCTCCATACAAGCATATCATTGAATGTGATGTATCAAAAAGGGATCCAAAACCCAGTTCTGTCATGATGTTTCCACATACTATGAATTTTGGATCAAGTGAAAGTGTGGAGAATATGGAGCTTAAGAAAATCATGATGAAAGGAAGGGTTCCATTCTTTAATGAAGTTAGTGATTCAATGGGTTTATTTGAAAGAAGGGACTTTGATGATAAGTAAGTTGTATTATTAAATCAACATTTTAATACCCTTATGTTTATTTAACTGTCATTAATTTGTTTAATTTTTTAGATTTAAGCATTATAATGATGTTATGATAAGGTGTTACCGGGTTTTGATTTTGGAATTGATGTCATTGAGAGAAAGTCATGGTTTCACAATTTAGCATATTCTCTTAAGCTTATCAGTGCATCAGTACGTGGTTTTGATTTTTACTTTTAAGTTTTTTGTTATAGATTATTGAGTTGTTAATTGTTAGCTGATGGGTGTTATCACGATAAAATATGCTCTGATCATAAGATTAACTAAGATTAAACAAAGTTTTAATGTAAGAAAAAATATAAAAGTTTAAACGTGTTTAACCTGAATAACATATATTCTGTTATGAGGTTTAACCTGGATTAACCTCAGGTTAAACTTGGAACAAAATATGATATTATCTAAGATTTAACCAGATTTGACCTCAGTTTTAACCTTGGACATAATGTTCTTTTAACCTGGTTTAACCCTAGCTTTAATCTGGGACAAAATGTTATATTATTTCAGGTTAAACCTAGTTAAACCTCAACTTTAATCTCGGATAGAATGCTCTCTTAACCTGATTTAACCTGGCTTAACTTCAGCTTTTATTAGGGCAGAATGTTCTCTTATTCTAGGTTTAACAAGGTTAAACCTAGTTAAACCTCAGCTTTAACCTCGGACAAAATGTCCTCTTAACATGGTTTAACCTCAACTTTAACCTGGGATAAAATGTTCACTTATTCCTGGTTTAATCTGGTTTAACCTGGAGCATAATGTTCTCTTATTCCAGGTTTAACCTGGTTTAACTAGGTTTAATCTCAGCGTTAACCTAGGTTAAAATGTGATATTATATCAGGTTTTACCAGGTTTAAGCTAGGACCAAATGTTATCTTATCCCTAGTTTAACCATATGCTCTAATGTTTTATGTTCTTTGAGATAACTTTTTGTTGAATTTTTATTGAATTTTATGTTGAATTACTTATTGCTGAAGAGCGTGTTATTTAGGAATATATTAATGGTCATGTGATGTTATTAAATAAAATTTGGACATATGTTGACTGTGTATTATTCCCCATCAACATCAAAGGTTATCATTGGGTATTGGATAAGTTATCTTTCTTGGATAGAGCCATATATGTGTATGACTAGTTTATTACTGAAAAGCGTGTTATTTAGCAATATATTCATGGTCATGTGATGTTATTAAATAAACTTTGGACATATATTGACTGTTTATTGTTCCCCATCAACATCAAAGGTTATCATTGGGTGTTGGGTAAGTTATCTTTCTTGGATAGAGTCATATCTGTGTATGACTAGTTTAGAGGCAAAACATGTAAATGAAATTTCGT
Source organism: Stillingia texana (assembly GCA_948356215.1). Classification (NCBI taxonomy): domain Eukaryota; kingdom Viridiplantae; phylum Streptophyta; class Magnoliopsida; order Malpighiales; family Euphorbiaceae; genus Stillingia; species Stillingia texana. The sequence continues at coordinate 17,476 of CAOJCQ012138438.1, read as the reverse complement.
GGAGACATTACAAGCATATTGTGATTGTTGCCTCATTTTATGCATGAAGCTAGCTTTTCTAAAGAACATAAGGACATTATACACAAGGTGATTATGTCAACAAGGGGCTCACTGATCCATTTCAAGTTGAATATCTACAGGATTTACCCACAAAGGAAAACAAGTATGTGTTTAATTTATCTTAAAATCACTTACGATAATCTAATAAGTTTTATCAAATTCATTTATTTTTGCTTTCTTTATTATGTGATTTTTTGTGGTGATTGTGGTGTATATACAATTGTATTTGCTGAGTTGTTGATTGATGAAAAAGACATACCTACCTATAATTTTGATGTGAATACTTATCGGGATAGGCTTGCAATACAACACTATTTGTATGGCAGGAGTAAGCAAAATGGTGAAGTAGGAAGTGTTAATGAGAATGATTGACTAAAGCAGCAAAGGAAATGAGTTAAAAGGAAAAAGAGAAAAATGAAGAGTACAGTGATTGAGCTGTAGTTGATGCTTGTTAAACACAAAACTAATGTATTGAAGCCTTTTTGAATGATGAACAACTATTTATAAATCTATTATCATGTTAAACATTGAAAATTAACACTCTATTTAGTGCCTATAATACTTTTTCTATGCAATTGTTTTTGCTTTTTGAATTTTTTTTATATCAACGTCATGAATGTCTAAGCTCATTGAGGTATACTTGTTATGTGTTTGAACTATTAGACAATCATGTTAAGCTAATTGCCTTCATAGTGAACTTTATTTAATTATTATAATATCTAATGTGAATAACTTTACAATATCAAGATGTCTACTATATTAAAATATTGTATAAAAATAAAAGAATTATAAAAATACAATATCTTTTGGAAATCAAAAGTATCTATCATGTCGTTTTTGCCGGATTTCAACATGTTTTTCTATTGTACCCTGGTTCTCGACTTCTATCACATTTTAGTTTAATTTTGACCCGTGTTTCCAAAGCTGATTTTATTCTTCTCTTCTTTGGTGTTCCTACCTTTTTTCTTCCAACCGGTGGTTTCATAAATTCTTCCTGCACTTCTTTTGGTATATTATCCCATAAACTTCGTTGAGGGATATGAATAACAACACCTTCATAAGTTGCTTGCATTGCTTCTTTTGTGTAATAGAAAGAACAATAATCATAGAAAACTAGATGTTTGTCATGTATTATAGCTAATGAATGTGAACATGGAAAGTCAACAAATTGAAACCGTTTGCAAGTGCATGTCCTCTGTATCATATTCACCATATGTGCGTTGCCACATTCATAGACAGTAAAGATATCATCACTTGAAGGTTTAACCTGAAAATAATGAAAAAAATTGTTATTATTAGATTTAACCAATTAAATCATTTAAAAGTTTAACCTGTAAAAAGATATAAACTGGGTTTAATAAGGGACATCACATGCCATAATCATATAATTAACCATGTTTAACCATTATACATCATGTAAAAATTAGTTACCAGATTTATTGATCTTACTGTCATTTTTAATGATGAATAGCCTATCGTCATAGCATTTTGCCAACTTGGTGAAAGTTGACATAGACACTTCTCTATGCTTGTATGTCTATCTTATGTCAATTCCCTCAAACTTTTGATTAAAGAGTGATGGGAAGTTCTCTAATCGCTTTTGCTGCTACGTTTATTGACTCTGCAATATTACATGTCATTGTTGAATATCTATTAACGATTGAGAGCAGAATTGACCATTTTCATATCCGATTTCTTTTAAATATGGCTTAATACGATGATTAAGTTTATCAAGCTCATCCATATTATTTTTAAAATCCACCTATGTGTATGATCCTACCGCTCTATAAAAGGAATCCTTAATTTTACTTGCATTTTTCCTAAAATTTGCCTTAAGATTGTATTTTTCCTGAAATTTACACAGATCATGTGCTGCTTCAAGATATACTTTTTTAATTGCCTTATCGATACTTTCTTGCCTATCTGATATGATGCACATTTCTTTTCTTATCCAGTATGCATTTCTAAACTATGTGAAGAACCACTCTCAGGATACATCATTCCTAGAAAGAAAAAGCCATGGTAAAATAGAGCCAGCAACGTCTTGAGTGCTTGCTGTGATTAGCGTCCCTCGGTACGTTCATGTAAGAAAAGTTTATCAACAACTATCACCGACCTACAATATTTCCAACCATTTATGCAAACAGCTAGAGCTACAAGCACAAATTCAAATGAACCATCCTTTTGTATTTGTAACTCAACAAAAGAACCAGGGTCTTTTTCAGCATGTACAAATAACTTGGTAACAACATATCCGACTTTGTTGGGTTACCTCGAGTTTCCTCTAATGCCTTTTCCTTTAACCTCCAAACCCTTCCATATGCTAGATTGATCCCATAATCATCCTTCATATCTCAAATGATATCATTCGCAGTATAGTTTATTTTCAAATTCTTGTATTTTGGTTTGATGATGCCTCCAATCACCTTTGTTGTTACTTGACGTTTATTATTTAATCTAACATCAACTGAATAAGTAAGTAAGTTAGTAAATTTTCTAACCTTGAACGCTTGTGTTTTTCTTTTTCATGATGCTTTTAACTGCCAACCACATCCCCCATATATGCATTTGATATAAAACCTTTGTTGACATGATCTATACACATTTCATTGAAAATTTTTTTCCATTGCATAATGTTTCATAGACTTCACAAGTGTTTCTTTGTCTTGAAAATTTTGACCCACTGTAATATTTAAAACCCTTGGATCATTTATGATTGTTGGTTCCATTGTCCCCCCATGGTTTTGTATTTCTTTAATGTTCTTATTTACCATTGCAACTATGTCTTTACTCATTCTGCTTATGTGCACCATCACGTCAGAACCACCTTCATCATTGTTCAAAGGTGTTATTTCTTCAATATTATCATTTACAATTAGAGCTATACTGTTACTCATGGTGCTCATGTAATCTATCACATCACAACCACCTTTATCTATGTTCATAGGTGCTTGATATTGATATGTTGATGAACCTGACTTTATTGTTTCATTATCAACCATTTCCATTAAGCTTAAGGCTATGTTTGAGCAGTCCCCTGCATATATATTGATTTATTAAAATTTTATTATGAGATTTAAATAGGTTTAACCAGGTTTAAACACAGACAGAAGGTTCTCTAATCCGAGGTTTAACCACAGACAGAAAGTTCTTTAATCTGAGGTTAAACCAGGTTTAACCTCAGTCAAGGTTCTCTAATCCAAGGTTAAATCAGGTTTAATAAGATTAAACCACATATAAAATGTGCTATTATCCGAGGTTTAACCAAGGATAGGACGTACTATTATCTGAGATTTAACTAGAATTAATAAAGTTTTACCAGAAAATATTGAGGTTTTAGATATTACCTGTATAAGTTTATTAAATGCATAATGGATGAGATGTCCAGTTTGATGATGCTTTTTTCAATTCCATATAAAATTCTAAACTTCTATCATCATGGACATTCATAGGCAAAATTCCCTCTTTAAATTCATACCTTTATCCAATGTGCTAATTTTTGTATTGATTTTTAATGCATTAGATATTCTAACAACTAAATCTTGAAACTTGCAACCTTCCGAAATTAATGCCCCATCAGTTCAAAATTCTTGAGCTTATGCTGATCATTCAACTTTTCTTTGTAGAATATTGGAATTAACATGTTATCGTTGTTGAGCCTACATTTGGAATCTGATATATCTGTAATTAGAAACATTCAAAAGCTGTTAAATTTGTTGGTGCAACAATGAAGAATTTGAAAAAGAGAAGGAAAATGATAAGATATTCAATAAATACTGTGTAATTATTAACAAATTTGTACAATTTAACTTAATTATTTGAATAAGAAATCATTCAAAGATAGTGAAGTTAATTTCAATTTCAAATTAAAGAGATAACAACATTTCAATTTCTCAGGTAAATCAGCTTGTAGATTTATATCTTGCAACATTACTCAAGTTTTCAAACAATAAAATCAACTCAAAATTTACATCAGATTGCAGTAAATAAACTATTAGTGACAATGATTTTTCTTAGAGGAATTTTAACAAATAGGTTATGTGCTTAAATTATGTTAGTATTCTTCAAGTAAATTGACATTTATCATAATCAAAAAGATTGAAATTGAGCAATTGAATCAAAAGAAGAGATCAAAAACAACAAAAAAATCATAAAATCAAGACTCAAAAGAGGAAAAATCTATCAAAAAAGAAATACGGTTTTTCCAGTAAAACAAAAAGACATATTTTTTCTGAATTTCTCAAGAACCATATCAATAAAGTTGTTGTTTGTGATTAATATTCAGTTTCATCTTCATATAAAGTGCATATTTCTTACTTTCTAAGAGTGAAAGAAGCTGCAAATTGGTTCTTCAATTCAAGCACTTTTTGTTGTATATATGTTTCTTTTCAATCCCAAACTCAATTCCAACTATGAAGACGATGGAGCCAGAGAGGAGAGAGACGTGAAATCAGAAAATAAAAAGAAAGGAGAGAGAGACACGCAACACAAAATAGTAAGAAAGAAAACTAGGAGACAAAAGGCAAGAATAATAGAAGGAAATGAAAGTATGGTAGATTTGTAATAATGAAAGTTAAATTGGGTAGTAGAATTTTAACTTTATTTTTGTGTGGTAATTTTGAAAAAAACCCTTGCATTTACAATAGTGAGGCCATCATACTACAAGGCCATAGGTTCTGAATTAACGGCCTTAAATGGCCAAAAAATGTTGAACCAACACCCCCACACTCCTTAAATGTCATTCGATTACCATCCTCACATGAGTATGGTAATCCAATTTCATTGTGTGTATTAATAATATATGTATGTGGTGTATGGATAACAGATATTGATGCTTTGGCACATATTTATGTTATGTTGTAACAAAAATTGGTTACGAACATATAAATGTGAGCGTGTCAGAAAACTTAAAGTTTTCTCAAACTAACATGTAAAATATGTTTGAAAATCTGATTTCTAATTAAAAGATTTATAGGAACTCCTGATGTTCTATTGGTTCTGAGCAGGAAACTCAAAGAATCTACAAAAATGCCACAATGTAAAGTTTGCTTGAAATGTAAAGTTTGTTGTAGTAACTAGAAACTTGCTTGAGGAAATATAAACTTGACTTAGGAATTAGAAATTTAAACTAAGAAAATTAAATTTAGCCTGAGGAAATGTGAATTTAACTTAAGGAAAATGAACATGCTGGAAAAATAAATGACTGTATTGACTAAATTGGAAGAAGTAATAAAAATTAACTAAAGAACAAAGTACTTAGTAAGCTAAGTTGAAAATATCTTTGAGCTGAGTTGACTCCTGATTTGTGTAGGATTGAGTGCGTGTTTGAATTTGTTGCTTTTGCTACTATTTATAGTGAGGAAATCCTTGAGCCTCGCTTTCTTTAACTACCAAAAACCTCCTCCTTAAGATTCTCCTACACTACTTATAAGTTTCTTCTTAACTCAAGTTGCTTCCTCGACACTTATTTCTCACGTGTTAAACATTTCAACATGTGAAAAATATTTTCTTGTGTGACAAACATATTCCAATACATTTCACTGGGTCAGGTCAATAAGTTACGTTGGTTTCTCGAGTTTGAACCGGAAAATCCTTAAGAGACTTTTATTTACTACACCCTTTAATTAATTTAATGAATTAAAGATCCAACAACAATTTGGCTCAAACAATGCCCCCAACATATAATATCTTTGAAAAAGCCTATCATATGTAACAAATCCCTCAAAATATTTAAAACTTTGCCCAAAAACTATTAGAGATATGCCTTATAGCTATATTTATAACTATAATTCATGTATATGTAATCTTTAAACGATTAATAAAAGGGATTTCTTCATTATATTGTGTTGTGTTCAAATACATGTGTTTATGAATGTTAAACAATATAATGAAGTACCTGATATCTATTACAGTGAATGCAATAAAAAAATTTATGATAATGAGATGCAGATCATATACAAATGTGAGATATCTAAATTATCCTTAATCAAAGTATTCTATTAATATGGGACATTGTAGAATGCGGATTAAGATCAGCACATGTTACATTTCTTAAATGGTTCAAGCAGTCGATCTCATTGACTGTGATCATGGAGATAATCTAAATGAACATGTGGATGCTTGTTGGAGAACAGGTACATCGAAGACCTGTCAGGAGATCCTCATATGGATAATAGTATCTAAAGTCAGTGAAAAGTATCTCCTCATGAGCAGTAGTGCAAATTATCCTTAGATTTGAGATCATCAAGGTAATTTTAAGTATTATCTCATATGCTTTGACTCTATGGCAACATGCTACATGAGTGGTGCACATGGCCTTTAGGTTGGCTATGCTTAGATATGCTTGAAGGTTTTTGTATGATCAACAGAGGATTCACTATCCCAAAGATACTTGTTATAATTGGGAAAATTCATATCACTGAAATTATGTTGATCTTATTCTAAAGTTCTGGCCAGACCTTTATACTAAGGTTGAATGAGATCAAAGGTAGCATTAAAGAAAATAAGGATCCAACATATTTCTAACATCTCCAGAATTATAGAATTGATTATTACATATTCTGATTATGAAGGATATGAAAGATAGTGAAAGGACGTACTGCATCGATATCTGTTTATGGAACGGTATGATGTAAACAACTTATTAGTCTACTATCTCTTGGGGTTATGATGCTTTTGCTTGGGGCCACTTATGATCTGTACAGAAAGGACAGTTAGTGATGGAGATCAGTAACTGAAATTAAATAGTTTAATTTCGACTGTTTCTCTGAATATAATAAATCATTTCTGTACTACAAGCTGATAGAGATCCCAAAAAGTCACATACCTATAAAGTTATGGAAATAAGGGTAAAAATAAAAGTTAATGATATGAGATATCATTCTAAGAGTACAGAAGAGATCAAATAAATCATAAAAGAGAAATTAAGGGGAATTTTTTTGATAATCTTAAAGTCTGCTAAAAGGGTTTTCTGGACATTTTTATTCTGAATTTAATTATTTACATGGTATTTATAAGTGTTATAAAATGTCCATGTAAAATTTGGAGTTAATCGGAACCCATTTAGGCCAAGAAAATAATAAAGGATTTTACTGAACCCATTAGATGTACTAGGTGCAAATTCCTAGGATTGGGCCTAATGGATATTTTGTTTTTAGGCTTTTATTAATTAATTAGGCCTATATTTAATTATAGATTAGCCCATTAATTATTTAATTATTTAACTAATTACATTAATTAAAAATCCCAAAAAGGATAAATATCATAAGAGTTTCACATAAGGAAGTAGAATTATTTCCTATTAGGAATAGGATGGCCAAATTCTCCATGAGATGGGAAGATAAAATTTTGGCCCACTAGGATTCTACAACTCCTTGGAATCCTTTCTCCTCTTAAATATAGGATTTATAGCCTATATAAGGAAGAGAAAAAACACAAGAGAAAGATTACACACTTTCTATAAAGCTTTCATCTCTTGTTACTCTCAACCGAAAATTTCATCTCCTCCTAGGTGAGATTTTCAAGCTTCATAAATCCTTCCCCAAGGTTTTTATGGTTCTAGATCTGGTGTAGATTACTTTAGGAGGTGTTCTACTTTGGACAATGCTGATTTACAACAACCAAGTGCAAAGCAAAACTCACAAATCGAAAAAACAATGTTTAATTGCTAGTAAGTCACTTTAACTCTAGAAAATATTAAAACAAAATCCATGGCATGATCCGATGTATTTGCATGTTTCTTAGAGTTATTCTGCCAAGTATGTGATGCATGAATCCTAGGAAAACCCATCAAAAACTTCTAATTTTCACTTTGCCTGCCAAAATCCACATTCATCTCCTCAAGCCCCAAGCCATGAAGCCAATGGCTACTTTTATCTCCTGGTTTTCAAATCCGTGTCAACTCCTCTCCTAGCTTTCCAAAAATCCAAATCCTGAAAAATCACAAGAAATCTCACTTGAATTTTAGAATTTGATTCTGCCCAATTTTATAAAAATTGAAACACACCAAATTCATCCCTAAACCTCCTCAAAATCTCTAAATTACTAACGATTGATTCAATTTTCACTTTATCTTCTTCCTCTCCCTAACCTTTTTTCTCCATCTCCTCAAGCTTCCTCAACACTTCCCTAATACTATTTTGATCCTCATTGATACTCCTCACCAATATGCCTCTAAACCGTCCCCTCATGTGACCTCCTTAAGGCTCCTCAACATCCTCAACACGTCGTTACCCACATCCAAAATGTTGTTTTTTGCTGCTCATTGAAATGTTGTATATTAACACCATTAATGTTCTTCCATTGTTACTCCATTTGGAACGACGATGCTGTAATTCCAATGAAGTTTTCTCTAGCGACCTCAATAATGAAGAAGCTACAAGGTGTCATGTTCAAGCCACTTGAGGCTCCACTTACAGCATGGAGGCCAACGCCTTCAGCAGTCACGATGAGCTCTGACACCATCTCTTCATGGTTCATGTACAAACATCGATCCAGAGCCACAATGCCTCCTATTCCCTCCAATTGTGACGATCATATAATGGGTGAATACCCATTTCTCCTCTTTTTCTTCAATTCTTGATTCTCTTATGATAAAACTTATCAATTAATGAAAGTTTAAGGAATTGTTAGGAGATTTATAAAATTGGTTTGTGTTGAATGTGAATTTTGATGAGAATAGAAAAGATATTGCCAATTCTTACTTAAATAATTTTGAGAATGTGAATGGGTATATTTGGATTTGACTTTATGTAGGTTTTATGATTAAATTAATGTTTAGCCTACTAATACTTAGGATTTATAAATATTCACTAAGTTTAGTGGCTTAGCTTGATTTGGATGAATGATAAATGTTAAGTTTATGACAAACCATGCTTGTGAATTTCGGGTGTAGAAATCTGACCTTTGTTTTTACTTTAATAATTTATGTGGTTGAATGCTCAATAAACCAATTCTAGCCAATTATAATTAATGAATTTTAGGAATTCACTAACTTTAATGGTTAGTAGGCTCTACTTTAGGTAGCTAACCTCCAATTTCTTAAGATAAAATAAACAAAAATATGATTTATTGAATATGAGAAAGTATTTATAGCCTATTTCAAGCATTTGGTTAACTTTTAAGAAAAAATGTGTTTCATTGATTTGATTTGTTATTTTTATTTCAATATGCTTTGAGAATGGTCTTTTTTTTTTGAAATACAGGAACCGATATAATTTATGCATTTTCTATGCAGGGATTGGGTTTTGATGAGAATGATATGGATAATATCTATTTTCTACTTGACTGTTGCATTTTGAGCTTTTACTGGAATTTATTTTTGTTGAGAAGATATATGATTTTATTGAGGATGTAATTTTAGTCTATAGTAACTTAAAAAATGTGATTTCGCTAAGTTCAATGGTCAAATTAGTTTGCAAAAGTAGGAAAAGTGTTGAATTGTGATAAAGAAATTATATATATTTTGTGATGATTTTTTTTCCTTGAGGAATACATAACCTTTCTTGAAAATAAACCGTTTTAAACCTATTAAAAACCATAAATTTGAGGATTTCATTAATTCAATGGCTTATAGGCCCTATTCCAAATTGTTTGATTATTTAAATCTTAGAACAAAAATTGAAAATAGCTTAGTGAGTAGGAAGCATGCACCTAGTTTTAGGTATTTTGACCAATTTTCAAGAAAACAGATTAGTTCTTTTGACTTTGTAATGTTGGTGTATACTTTGAAAATGGTTTGGCAAATTGTATGTAGTAGTCAACTTCTTTTATTGCCTTTGAAATGTGAATGGTTTGCATTTTTTCCTATTCTTTGAACTTTGTAATTCCAGCTAATAACTTGTTATGAACTTTGCTTAACAACCTATCTAAAACTTAGTTTATTTATGATTTTAGTTTGAACTTTCCTAAGTAAAAATTTGATTATACCCATTTTTGGTAGAAAAACAGGATTTTGTTATTGGATTAATTCTATTGACTTTGGAATATAGGTGTATACTTTGAAAATGGTTTGGTGGATATATGTAGTAGTCAGTTTCTTTGTGGCATTTAAAATGTAAATGAGTTGCTTTTTTGTCTATTCTTTGAACTTCGTAATTCCGGCGAACAACATGTTATGAACTTTCAACATGTCTAAAACTTGGTTTATTTATGATTTTAGTTTGAACTTGCCCAAGTAGAAATCTGTTTATGCCCATTTTTGGTAGCAAAATAGAATTTTGCTTCTTTTAGGCTGATAATTCATTTGTTTTGAGTATGTTCAAATTATCAAATGTATAACCAAATTTATTTGAAAAACTATTGAGAATTCATGATTTTTCAAAGTATAATAAATATGCCTATTTTCATTTTATTTATGACATGTTCTAGACTTTATACCAATAAATAATCAAATGACATTTTTTCCATTACTATAGAACTAAATCGTGAAAAAACTTTTGGGAAACTCTTGGTTAAATGATTCACTAATTACCATTGTGATGAATTTACTTGGAAAAATATGAATTCTTTTTATTTAATGTAGTGAGTGATTGAAAACAAACTAACTTTGGTTTATGTAGCTTTCTCCACAATCAATTCGATGCTACGTGGATTCTCTTCTTTCTCCAAGAATATTTCTCTTGGTTTTCTCGGTTCTTCTCTAGAAAATCTCTTTACTACCAATTCTGAGGTAAATCATCTTTCTCATTTGGTTCATCTCCTCAGGAAAATTTTGAACCGGTTCTGAAGTTTTTGGTTTTCCTAAAGGTTGCTCATACTGAGACTCTGTCTCCCTTTAATAGAATTGTTCTTCATGCGCCTCCATATCCTTTATTTTGGGAGGAGAAGCTATTACTAAAGGACAACTTGGACATCCTTAGATCTTTGAAGTTGTGGCCATGACCTTCCAAACACGAGACAACAGAGGTATAAAAACAATAGATTGATCGTCTTTATCCCAATTTCCATGCGTAATGGAAAAGCACAGGGTTATAGCCCTCTTCCTACATGATATTCCTTATTGCCACCTTCTCTTTGGCATTACCTCCGTTCCTTGGTATTATTCCTAAAGCTCTTTGATCCTGCCATTTGGGTGTATGTTTGTCACTTTGAGGGACATTATGGTTTAGACTAGCCTTACTATACAACCCAGTCATTAATGAAACGTTAGTCAATTTTGATGAAGTTTAAGGATGAATTAGCAAGAAGTCTCCTCCTTATGCCAATATTATTCAGAATATTAGCTCAAATCCTCCAGATGGCCCAAAAGTGGATAATGCTTATTTTATCTAGATCCTATTGAGCTGGTATGTTTTCTTCCCAGCCTCAGGCCAACCTTGCATGACTTTTTTTTCCTATATGCTTACTTTATTCATTGCTATAGGTACATTTTTTGCCCAGCCTCAGACCCCCCTACCGTGAATTCCTTCCTGCCTGCTTTAGGCTCCATGTTGTTGGCCACTTTGTATCATGACTTATCCAAGGCTACCACATAGTATCCTTTGGAAAGATGAATGGTAGTATGTGGATTTTCTAATTATGGTTGTTTATATATTTTCCCCTATTAAAAGGCCTAAGGTGTGAGTTCAAGCCTGGCCTATTTTGGGGTTCAAAGTTATAGAGTGTGTGTGCCTTTTTGCCAAAGATAAGATTTATGGCATTTCAAGGAGTTCCTATGTGATATGAACCAGGAAAAGGATCCATTGGTGCTACCAGTTGGACCAATTACAAGAAGTTGAGGAATGAAGTTTGGAGCAGCCGTCGGATTGCACATTCAAGAACAAGTGATAAAAGAGTTGTCAGATCTTACAGTAGAAAAGTGCTTAATAGAACTTGAAGGCAAACTTAAGCTACTTTTTGTGCTTAAGGCGTGTGTTGAAGATGGAGCAACTCAAAGGCTTCAATAAGCTTTGTAATTTACTTGTTTAATGCTTGTTGAATAAATCTTTGCATCTTTAGGTTAGTTTAGTTAGAGTGTATACTTAAGTTAAGGTTGAATCTAACTATTATGAATAGTTGGATTCAAAATAACCAAGTTGGGGGGCTTAGAATAGTTCATTTTTTTGAATTTTGGACGTTTCAGGGGTCACATGGCATGTTTAAGTCTAGCATTGGCGTGTGCATTTGAAGAGATAATAAATATATCTGAAATCTATCCAAGACACACGCTCGTGCAACATTGTACATGGACGTGTGAAGGGTGGACACGGGCGTGACCAACCAGGTACAGACGTGCCTTTTTCTACGCGGGATTATTGAATTTTCTACCTACGATCAAGAGAAAACACATAGGCATGTGTCCTTTACACACGGGTGTGTGTGCCACCACGGAAAGAGAGATTTTAGGTTTTTATTAGGATTTATTTTCCTCTTTTAGATAGGATAAGTTGCCACTATAAATAGTTTATTTCTGTAACACATTAAGAACTTTGGAATGAATTACAACTTTCTTTACATTACTTTGAGCGTGTATTCCACCATTAGAGAAGAGTGAGATTGCTTTTCTTTGATTGGATCACAAATTCAGTCTAATTTATCAACTACTCATTGTGGCTTTCATCAGATTCGAAATCAAATCCTTCCATCATAAGTGTTTCAGCTTACCGTAAGTTTGGGGTGCTTTAAAGGGTAAGTTATTGGTTCATTAGAATTCAATATTGATTCATATGTCAGAGTTTGAGGTTCATACCATAGGTTTCCGTGTCAGCTGGTATCAAAGCCTATAATAGGTAATTATTAGCTATCTGTAGGTCTTAGGGTTTCAATTTGAGTTTTTCTTCCTTTGGATTCATAGGTCACAATTTTCTGATTGTGTTTGACACGTTTTACTTGTATCTTCAATTCAACTATAGTGAGTTTATCTGTGCTTGTCTATTGTCGTTCTATCTATTCAATTTTGTTCTATCCATAGTTTTTTTATTACATAAAAAATATCTGCAGAAATTGTAGAAAATTATTTTCTCCCTTTAGAACAATTTAAAGTTAGGATTGATAAAAAACTGTTCATAATTAATTCAAATTTATCAACACCTCATGCGCATATTTTGTACTTCACTCAAATCATCATCCTTGTTTGAATTGAATTGAGTTTTAAAATCAAATTTGGCACAACACATAATTTTGAGAGAAAATTTTGATTTTTTTGTGGGATTTTTGACACTTGTTTTTCTAGGGTAGATATAATTAGGTCCATAATTAATTTACTTTGAAGTGGATTAATTTCTTACATCTTGACCAGTATTATCTTTTTTGTGATCAATGTTTCTTTTCTTTGGTTTAAGCTTGTTGTTTGCTTCCTCGACATTGCTAGAGTAATATTTGCTTGTGTCATTACTCTAAATGATAATTTTCAAGTAACATACAATTCTTTTTCATTAGTTACCTCTAAATTGTCATTACCTTTCTAGGTGTCTTTTTTTGCGTTCTTTCTCCTATTAGGATAATTTCTTTGATTCTTTGAGTGCTATCTAATATCTTGGTTTGTCGGCCTCTGTTCTGAAGTGCAATTGAAGTAATTAGCAAAGAGAGGTAAGAGTGCAAGTACTTTAGTGGTTTTGATTTCTCTAACCCATATTTGTTAGTTTTCTTGTCTTGTTCTTAATTTTAAATAGGATGAATAAAGATAAAAACATAGCGGAGGTATGTGAGGAGCAAGAGCCTTAAGATATCACCAATGACTATAAGGAGTTTAAAAGGTCACTAGGTGAGCAGCTTGACAGGCTTTTCCAAGCCATGGCTTAAATGAAAGCATGGCTAACTTGAGAATGTCACATACATCTACTCCTATGAGACTACCTCAGAGAGTTCCTAATCCAATTTAAAATCATGCTATAGAAGAGATGGAGGGTACTAATGAGATAGTTGGATATGATGGAGGTAGAGGTAACTTTAGGGGAGGCCCTAGAGGAGGATTTGGGAGAGATAGAGCTAAGGTTGATGGTTTTGACCCTAAAGGTGATGTGGTTGGAACCTACACAACACCAACTGTGGGTCTTGACTTATCTTCAATCAAAATGGAAGTTCCTGAATTCAAGGGGAACAACAATGCTGAAGAGTATATTAAGTGGGAAAATAAGGTTGAGCATATTTTTGAGTGCCACAATTACTCTGAAGAGATGAAGTCACACATTGCAACTATGGAATTTAAGGAGTATGCAACCTTCTGGTGGGATCAATTGAAAACCACTGGGAAAGGAAAGGGCTTAAGAGTAGTGTCACCATGGGAAGTTCTCAAGGAGCTTATGAGATAGAGATTCATCCTATCACATTACTATAGAGATACAATAGGTTGGTTAGACCGGTGCAGGGTGGCAAGAGTGTGGAAGAGTATTACAAAGAGATTGAGATGATCATGGCTAGAGCTCAAATTGAAAAGGATGAGCAGAAATTAATGTCTAGATTCCTTAGATGGTTTAATCAATAGATTATAGAGGAGCTAGAAATGTATGAATACTATAACATAGAAGACATGGTATAAAAGGTTATGAAGATAGAGAGGTGGATTAGAAGTAAGAGTTCCTTCAAATCTTCTTACAACAAGTCCCAAGGCAACAGTGGGGGCTATTCGGGTTACAAAGGTGGAGAAAAAGAAGTTCAAAAGCTCTTTTCAAAAGAGCACTGTACCAACTTCTAGTGGAAAAGGGCCTTATAATGGTCCAAACAAGCAACAATCAGGTACATCTGACACTTCAACCCCTAGTAGAGAAATTAAATGCTTTAGATGCCTAGGGAAAGGACATATTGCATCCCAGTGTCCTAGCAAGAGGGTTATGGTAGTGTAGTATCTGAGTCTGATAATAGTGATGATGAATGTGTTGACATGCCTACATTGATTGATGTTGATGATGATTGTGAAAATTCTGATGTGTGTGTTGATAATGTGTTGCTTGCTGAACATAGAGAGATACTTGTTGCTAGGTGCATATTGAATATGCAGGTTAAGGAAGAAAGTCTAGAACAGAGAGAGAAAATTTTTCACACTAGGTGTTTGGTTAGTTGTAAAGTGTGCACTCTCACTATTGATGGAGGGAGTTGCACTAATGTGGCTAGTGTGACTATGGTTGAGAAGTTGGGATTGACTACTTTAAAAAATCCTAAACCATATAAAATGCAATGGTTTAATGACAGTAAAAACGTAAGAGTGAATAATCAAGTCATAGTTCTATTATCTATAGGCTGGTATACAGATGAAGTGATATGTGATTAGTTCCCATGCAGGCAGGCCATATGTTGTTGGGTAGGCCTAGACAGTATGATAGAAAGGTGCTACATGATGGGAACAATAACAAATACACTTTCATTTATGAAGGAAAGAATGTCACTTTAGCTCCATTATCACCTCTGGAAGTATATGAGGATCAATAGAAGACGATGGAGAAAGAGAAGCGGTTTTCAACCCAAGCTACTTATGGAATTTCTAATTCAGAATCAAATTTAGGTTCTAAAGGGAATGGGATAAAGAGTGATCAAAATGATGACAACAAGGCCAGAAAAGAAAGTAAACAAATAAATGTGCCATTAGTGAGTGAAAAGAGGAAAAAGGGGAGGGCAAAGCAGACATTTTATGCAGGAGCAAGAGAGATCGATTATGCCATTACTAATGGTCGGCCTTTGTTTCTTATCCAATATCAAAAGGTTTTGCTTACCAATGCTGACATTAACCTTGATTCTTTGCCTTCTAGTTTTATGTCTATATTGCAAGAGTTTGATGATGTGTTCCCAATGGAGTTACCTAGTGGATTGCCATCATTGAGGAGAATTAAGCATTAGATAGACTTTATGCCTGGCTCTACCATCCCAAATAGACCAACTTACCGTAGCAAAACCCAATAGAGATAAAAGAGTTGCAAAGGCAATTTAAGGTGCCGCAACATTACACACGGACATGTGAAGGGCAGACACGGGCATGCCTAACCAGGCACGAGCGTGCCTCCTTCTATGCGAGATTTTTGAAATTTTTGCCTACAATCGAGACAAAACACACGGGCGTGTGCCCCTTATACATGGGCATGTATGCTGCCGCAGAAAGAGAGATTTTAGGTTTTTATTAGGATTTCTTTTCCTCTTTTAGATAGGATAAGTTACCACTATAAATAGTTTATTTATATAACACATTAATAACTTTTGAATGAAATTACAATTTTCTTTACATTGCTTTGAGTGTGAATTCCGCCATTAGAAAAGAGTGAGATTGATTTTTTTTGATTGTATCACGAATTCAGGCTAACTTATCAACTATTCATGATGTTCATCGGATTCAAAATAAAATCCTTCCATCATAAGTGTTCAACTTTCCATAAGTTTGAGGTGTTTTAGATGGTGAGTTATTGGTTTGTTGGAAATCAATATTGTTTCGTGCATTGGAGTTTGAGGTTCATACCATAGGGTTTCATATCACTATGGCACTCCCGACTTCTCTTTATTTATGTTTGCTGATGATATGGATAATGTAATGCCCCTTCCCGGCTATACGGGCACAAGCGTCACGTGTAGCGATCTCCTGATCGTATACATACACAGTGCGACATACCTCAAGCGCGGCATGCGGTCCGACCGAAAGGTCGCCACTAAACACATGCTCATACTAGTTCTCATGCATACATGTCAGATCATATTTAATTACATTTATACCATTTTCCATATTCTTATTCACATTCATCTATCATGCATATTCTCATAACTTCTATGTTATCATGCGGAAACGTGATCTACTAACATTCATTTTTTCCCTTCTTAGTGGGTCCCATCTAATGCATATTCATCATGTGATTAGTTTTGGGTTTCATGCATTTCACCTCATTCATCAAATTAAAGCATGCAAGTCCTACCTAGTATATCATGCATACTACGTCTATGTATATATATAGATACATGCCACATAAACGAAACCCTACAGTTCTTGACTTTAGTTTACATCCCATAATAAAGTTACTACATATTTAATATTACATAAATAGTTTTTTAATGGCGTTGGCTTGGTCCCGCGGCGTCCTCGATTCTTGGTGTAGTGACTTTCTTTGAACCTGCATGGATGAGAACAGTGCTAAGCGATTTTTACGCTTAGTGGGATTACCTAATCACCGAACAACTTTCATATATATATATATATATATATATATAAATTGTTTCATATTTAAAAAATACTTTTCACAATTCACAATAATCTCAATTTCATAATCCAACACGCATATCATTCAAAGCACACATTCATATTAATATAAACATCATTCGTATATCAATAATCATCATACAAGCATACTCTCATATTTTAATCATATTCACAAGCATCATTAACCCTTTTTTAATTTGTGATTTCTCATCACTTACCTTTTTTACTTACCTTTCTTTGTCATCTCATTTTCATATTTATTATTTCTTCATGGCTCATTTGGCTCATTTCATTTTCATACATGGCTCATTAGCCTCATTTTCATTCATT
>CAOJCQ012133571.1:0-11924 GCA_948356215.1 Stillingia texana | reverse complement strand
CAACATCCTATTCTAAATGGGAAAATCTTTTCTCCTTATCATAAACTCTTATGATATTTATCCTTTTTGGAATTTTAATTAATTCAATTAATTAAATAATTTAATAATTGATTGGGCTGATCTATAATTAACTACAGGCCTAATTAATTAATAAAAACTCCAAAAATAAATATATTCCTTAGGCCCAATCACCTAGATTTGCACCAAACACTACTAATAGGCTCGATAATATCTTTGATTGTTTTCTTGGCCCAAACGGGTTCAGAATCACTCCAAATTTTACATGGACATTTTATAACACTTATAAGTTCCATAAAAATAATTAAATTAGAACAAAAAGGTTAAAAAGACCTTTTCAGGGGAATTCAAAATTTCTTGAGAAAGTACTCTTAATTTCTCTTTTTAGATTTCTCTAATCACTACTATACTCTCGGAATTATATCTCATATCATTAACTTCAAGTTTTACCTTTGTTTCCATAACTCTATAGGTGTATGATCTTCTGAGATCTCTATCATCTTGCAGTAAAGAAATAATCTGTTTTATTCTGAGAAACTGAAACAGCCGAAATTAAACTTTTCAATTTCAGTTACTCATCTCCATCACTAACTATTCTTTATGTATAGATCATGAGAGGCCCCAACCATAAGCATCATGACCCCAAGAGTTAGTAGACTAAGATTTGGTTTACATCATCTCGTTCCATAAACAGATACCACTGCAGTACGTCCTATCACTATCTTTTATATCCTTAAGAATCAGAATATGGAATAGTCAATTCTATAATTCTGAATGTTAGAAATATGTTAGATCCTTATTCACTTTAATGCTACCTTTGAATCTCATTCAACCCTAGCATAAAGGTACAACTAGAACTTCTGAATAAGATCAACATAATTTCAGTGATATGAACTTTCCCAATTATAACAAGTATCTTTGGGATAGTGAATCCTCTGTTGATCATACAAAAACCTTCAATTATATCTAGGCATACCCAACCTCAACACCATGAGCACCACTCATATAGTAGGCTGCCATAGAGTCAAAGTATCTGAGATAATACATAAGATTACCTTGATGATCTCAAATCTAAGGATAATCTGCACTACTGCTCATGAGGAGATAATGTTCAATGACATTAGGTACTATTATCCATATGAAGATCTCCTGGTAGGTCTCTGATGTACTTGTTCTCTAACAAGCATCCACATGTTCATTTAGATCATCTCCATGATGGCAGTCAAGAGATCAATTGCTTGAACCATTCAAGAAATGTAACATGTGCTGATCTTAATCCGCATTCTACAATTTCTCATATTGAAAGAATACTTTGATCAGGGATAATTTAGATATCTCACATTTGCATATGATCTGCATCTCATTATCATAAACTATTTTATGATTGCATCCATACTGTAATAGATATTAGGGACTTCATACATTGTATAAGATTCACAAACACATGTAGCTAAACATAGCACAATATAATTAAGAAATGCCTTTATTAATCGTTTAAAGATTACATAAACATAAATTATAGTTAAAACTATAGCTCTAGGGTATATCTCTAACAAGATTATTTTGGTATTTTCTTAGTAAAATGGTTTTGAATTTTCCTTAATAAAACTCACCTAAAAGTAGATAAAATTAAAAATGTTTTCCTGTAAATAATGCATGAGTGAACCAAAGTTCCCAAGTTTTAACCAATTTTTTATAAATATAAAATGCCAGAACCAAAATTCCCAAACTAACTGAATTTCCTGATTTAATGTATGTATACCATTGACGTGCATTTTACTACTTTCTATACATATAAATATGTTTATTTAATTTAATCTGTAATTGAATTCTGTATGGGTTTGGATTAATAAAAAATTACTTAAAACACTTTTATGAATTTGGTTAATTGAATTTGATTTTTAAACGGCTGAAATAAGTTACGGATTCCCAAACCATTAATCTTTGGTTTCTTTTCTCAGTTTCATGTAAATCTGGTGGCAACTCTGTTTTCAAATGTTTTCAAAATAAAGATAAGATAAAAAATGTTTTTTTCTAAAATTGAGTCGCTAAACAAAAACCATCGCCTTGAGATATTTGTTCTTAATTCTGTTTAATTGGTTTCATTCAAGCCAATCAAAGTGGAAATATGGGCAAATCAGCCTTCGACATTCAGCCAATTTAAAAGACCAGTTTTACTTTTCAAAAATAAAAAGAGCCCAATTGACAAGTGTATAAGAAGTGGCGACTCCACTAGTACCAAATTTTAAAAATTCGAGAATCCATTTCTGAAAAAGCATAAAAAATTGAAAATTATTAATCACTTTCATACATTTGTTTTACTTAATTCTCTCTTAATCCGAACCAAATTGCATTGCATTTTTATTAACTGTGTCCCTTCTAACCCCGGTAGCGCCCTTAAGCGTGAACCCACTTTCATTGAAGGTGGAAGATCGTGAGGGGTGATAATCACCAACTTTTAGCCCTGTACCATATGGTATATCAAATGGGAAGGCAATGGAGAATATCTGTTGTCTAAATCCAAGCCGAAAGGGCCAAGACTTTTAGGCTATACCAATATACCCATGTAGTTAAAGTCGTAGCAATTTCATTTAGGGTGCACATCCATAATAAGTTGCATGCTATGTGGATTGGCCTTATAAACCATAATTGAACATTCTCTGAACCCGTATCTAAGTCGAGAGTTACTTCCAACTGAAATTTCTTTCGACTAAATATATCAGTTCAATTATGTTTGAATATGAGTTATGATTTTAATCATCCCTAGTTAGATGCTTATGCTTTAAATTCTTAAACTATACTCAACAAAGTATGGTATACACGCTCTTGCATTCCCTGTTGATGCTTGAGCGAAACTCACCTAGGAAAGATGCATGAGACTGCCTGTGTGGGAAGAATAAGGTTGGAAGGAAAGTGCTTATTTTTATCTCTACTGCATTGCACTGCACATATACCATACATACATGCACCATGCCTAATTATCATAGAGGCATTCCTAGAATTGTAAGTAGGTGGCAAGTGACTAAATTTTAGTTGAATGATTCTTGTAAACCAACTTAAAGCTCGAGTTTAAACTCATTAAGGTCACTCTTGGTTATGAATCAAGAGTCGAATTCAAGCACAATCCAATTTTGTTTTATCATTCCTGAAAGGTAGTTATGGCCAATTAAAACTCAAGGTCCAATCTATTCATAAATTTAGGAAAACCCAACTCATGGATCATGACTTATTTTGTATGCACTAACCCCTGTGTGATGTAGAAAGCGTGTGAACTCTCAGCCGAATTATTCATTTCCAAACTTCAATCCTCTAAATGATGAGATGGCCGATGAACCAAATTCCATGACCCGTGAAGAGTTTTTAACTTTCCAGGAAGAAATGAGAAAGATGATGATGGAGTTGATAGCTAGAAAACAAGCCATTTCTGAAGACGTCCAGGATGAGAATGCTATTGAAGAAGAAATAACCCCTGAGCAAAGAGAAACATCTTGTTAAAGGGGGTTTTAAAGAGATCACTAGAAATACCTTCTCCACGACCGGAAAAGATGTCAAAGATTAGCCCAGAGATGGTGATTTTGAAAAGAGAGGTGGAAACCTTGAGAAAAATGTTACCTGGGAAGGACCTTGTTCCAAACAGTGAATTATCCTTGATTAAAGATGAAAATATCCTTGAAAATTCAAAATGCCAGAACTTTCTTAGTTTAAGGGGATGTCTTGCTCAAAGGCACACCTATTTGCATATGTTACGGCTATGCAAAATGTTGAATTGGATGAAAGAGGAAAGGTATCTAGATTCATTCACTCTCTCAAAGACAGAGCTTTAGAGTGGTACTTTACTCTGGACAAAAATGTTAGGGAAGATTAGGCCTTACTCCTAGCCACATTTCAAAATCAGCATGAAAACTACACGTCTTCATAGGCCAGCTTGATGGATCTGGAGTTGGGGGCCTAAGAGCTAGGGGAGTCAATATCAGCGTACATGCTCATGATCAAAGAAGTAGCCTCCTGTATGAAGGTGAAGCTTGAAGAATGGGATCAGATAAGGTGTTTCATACGTAACACCAATAAAACGATAAAGCCATATGTCAACTATAAAGGCTTGGTGTCATAGGATGCTCTGAAGAATCTGTGCATTGAAATAGAAACTGATCCCAAATGGAAGAGGAAGAACTTGACAGCCAATCAGATTGGGAACTCGACCTTCCCTGATAAAAGCAAGGGAACCTCATCTCTCAGATTTGCAAAAATATCTATGGTAGGGCAAAGACAATATACCGAACTTGAGAAGCCATTGTCATGGATATTGAAGAGATTGATTGAAGAAGGGAAGCTAAACCCGTTGAAACCAAGCTTAGCCAGGACTTAAGGTCAACTAAGACACCAAGATGATCTATACTATGAATACTACCAATACATAGGGCACTCCACTGACTTTTATCGAGCTTGAGAGATTGAATCCAAGACTTGATTAATCAAGGTATCCTACAGATAGGGTTAGCAGCTGCAGCTCTTCCAAAGAATTGTTGAGATGCCAAGCTTAGAAAATAGGAAAACCAAGAAGTCCCTGAGTCATTTGTACATTATGTTTTAAATGATACATTTTATTTTAATCTATGATGAAGATTTAATCTTTATCGAATATCATTAATTAGATTAAACATGATTTTTGCTTACATGCATAAATGTTTTGCTTGACAGTTTCATGCATCATGGTGATGATCATTACATATGCTTGTCACTGTCTCAATTAAAATGAATTAATCTTAAGGAAAATCTAAAGTTCATCATGACTTCTAATATAACCTCTGAAGAAAGAGTAAAAGGTGAGATAAAAAAATCAAAAACAAAAACAAAAAAATCAAAAAATCAAAGGTATTTGTATGGCCATATCAGACTGGAATCACTCCATGACAGAGCATGATTAAAGCTACATCCCCAAATAGAACAATACCATTAAAGGAGAAGTCAGAACAATCAGATTCCAAATGCAAAAGTAAGAAGGGTAAAGGCTACCTGCATGATGAGCGATGGAATTCAATAAAAGCAAATGCTGTCAGTTGAATTAAAAATTAGATGGTCTTAGAAGCCAAGATTCATATTGGCACTTGACAGCAAAGAACCAATCTTAATCACTTGGAGAAGACAACCTAAACCTGGAGATAGTCTAAACCCAATATCCTAAAAGGACAAGTTCAAATCAGGGAAGTCTCCATAAATTGAGAAAATTTCTATTTGGAGAAAATCAAGATGGAAGACAATGTATTTTAAAAGAGCTAGTCAACCAAGATGGGTTAAAAAGGTTCTACACCTTAAGAGACCCACAAATACTAAAAAAAAGAAAAAAGATAAAGAGAAAAAGCCTGCTAGACTAAAAACCTGGCAAACAGGCGGTCTAGACAAAAGTTAGGGCATCCTGCTGGAACATAAACCTGACAAACTGGCGGTCCAGGCAAAAATTAGGGATCAGAGAAAAAATGATTCACTTGAAAACCCGTAAAAGGGCAAGTGAATGATAGAGAGTTATATCAGAAGCAATATTAAATGAACTTCAATGAAATTTGATTGAGCTAATGACTCCAATAATTATCCTCATTATGTCTACTCAAATGTTTAGCAAGTTCATACATTCTATTGCAATAAGCATAAATTAGACATTCAAAATACTTCATTTTTTCTCATAAAAATCCAATGACTTAGGGTCTTCGCAGTCCCCTCTTCATGGTCTGGCACTGTTTATCTACTATAAAACATGTCTAAGAAAAAATGAAAATTCAAAATAAACCCGATAGGTTGAAAAATCCGTAAGGACCACCTATGCAAAAATTAGACAAGCTCACAAGAGGGAAAACCCGTAAAGGGCTCTCTAGGCAAAAGTTAGAGCACATAAAAAGAGAAAACAAAAAAAGAAAATAAAATAAGGCCACTAGGTTGAAAAATCCGAAAGGACCACCTAGGCAAAAGTTAGGTCATCCGATGGTGTGAAAACCGGAAAACGACGCATCATGCAAAAATTAGGGCAAAATAAAAGACATGGCAGTAGATAAACAACAAGCAATTCCCAATCAATCATGGCTCATGACATAGTGGTTACTCAGAACAGGAATATATGTCTCTCACAAGCTTGATTGGTCCTGTATAAAAGTTGAAAAAAGATAGTAAATCCAAATTATTCATCTCACTCTTAGGTCTAACAGAATCCCGGCCTCCACCTTCAGACAAGGAGAAGAAGACTGGAGTTGACCAGATTTCTAAGAAACACGCCTACAGTTGCTATCGATGCTCACTATAAAAGAGGCCCACACTGCTTAACAAAAGGGAAATTCTTAAACCTAATCATCATGCATACATGTAGGGGCAGTGTTAGATCATTCACATGTCATTTGTTAACACCAAGGTACCAGAATTATATCTTCCCACCATACTGCTATGAGCTAACAAATGCAGGGAATGCTAAAAGAAAGATCACATCTAGAAATTAACTCTGATCCTCAAGATGATAAGCGATCTCTAAGATCAATCTCTAAGTTATCAATGCATGATGAATCGCAACACCAAACCTCTAACAATTCAGGAGCATTCACCCAAAAGAGTTAAGTTCACTAAACTCAATGAATAAATTTTCCACCAACGCAATATTAAATGAGTGACAGCCAAAATGCTTAAGCCCCATGCACATCTAGACTTATAGATAGAGAAGTCATGAGTCAATGCGAGAGCGCTCACATAGAAGAGACTTACATATAGAGAAGCCATATCAAAGAAAGTCTCAGAGTCAAATCAGGAGTACTCACCCAAAAGAGGTAAGTTTCTTAAACTTAATGAATAAGATTTATGCTAACTAAATGTTGAGTATGTCACAAGCACCTAAGTCCCCAAGAATACTTGAAGTATTATTCCTCAGAATTGGATTTAAGTTCCACTGAATGTTCAACTTAGGTTTAAGTAAAGTTCCAGTAAGTATTATTCCTCAAGATCGGATTTAAGTTTCACTGAATGTTCAAATTAGGTTCAGATAAAGTTCCACTAAGTATTATTCCTGAGGATCGGATTTAAGTTCCACTGAATGTTTAACTTAGGTTCGGATAAAGTTCCATTAAGTATTATTCCTCAGGATTAGATTTAGTTCCACTAAATGATCAACTTAGGATCAGATAAAGTTCCACTAAGTGTTATTCCTCAGGATCGGATTTAAGTTCCACTTAATGTTCAACTTAGATTCGGATAAAGTTCCACTAAGTATTATTCCTCAGGATCGGATTTAGTTCCATTGAATGTTCAAATTAGGTTCGGATAAAATTCCATAAAGTATCAATCCTCAGGTTTGGATCAAGTTCCACCGAAGACTTTTACAAATCCTTGGGCTCGGATCAAGTTCCACCAAAGACTTTCATAAATCCTCAGGCTCGAATAAAGTTCCACTAAAAATTTATCATACACTTTACAAACCAAAAGCAGTTTTTTCACCTGAAAGAGACCAGAACGAATGCTACCCTTAAAAAAAGATTAGCTCAAATTCATTAAAGCCAACCAGATGTCAAAATTAAAAGCCATACAAGCTCAGAAAGCCTTCCATTGAATACAAATCCTCAGGTTTGGATGTAAGGTCCACTGAGAAGTCACAGATTCAGATACAAATTCCACTGGACAAAATTGAAAGTCACAGGTTCGGATACAAGTTCCACTAGACAAACTGAAAAGTCACAGGTTCGGATACAAGTTCCATTGGATAAAATTGAAAGTCACAGGTTCGGATATAAGTTCCACTAGACAAACTAAAAAGTTATAGGTTCGGATATAAGTTCCACTGGACAAACTAAAAAGTCACAAGTTTGGATACAAGTTACACCAGACAAAATTGAAAGTCACAGGTTCGGATGTAAGTTCCACTAGACAAACCATTGAGGTTCAGTTCGAGTTCCACTGAAGATTGTCAAATAAAAAAGCCTACTACTTTATCGCACCGAGGGGTTAAAACACTCAAACTCCTGCAGCGCTGAGGGGCTAAAACACTCGTATGCATCTATTTGAAGTCCAATTGCATAAGTCGGAAGAGGTAAGTTTCCTAAATCTTAGTGAATAAGTTTTCACTAATCAAGTGTTAAGATATTACAGAATTACTTTGCCACACTAGAGGGCTCAAATATCCATACTCTTACAACACCGGGGGGCTAAAATACCGTATTTGACATGAGGAGGCTGAGAAACCCTCATTTGATCCTGCTTTTGCCTTGAGAAGGCCAAGAAACCCTCACAAAGTCATATCCTATTTTTTCCTTGAGGAGGCCGAGAAATCCTCATACACATCAGACACCAGGGGAGGAGGAACCTACAAACGCATGTACATCACTCTAACCCTTTTCTCATACTTTGATGCTTCCTGATCCTTCGATGGAACCAATCAAAGCGGGGGGCTTCTGTTGATACCCGGGTTAGAGATTATAGTTTAAGATTTTCTATGATGAAAGGAGGATCAACTATGATCCTCGAATGCATGCCTCGGTCTCGGTAAGCATGGCCTTCAAGCACAAAGAAAATAAAAAATAATAAAAGATAAAAATTTTATAAAATAGAAAATTTTCACCTTTTTCCATGCATTTTAGGTTAGTCCAACCAGATATTTTTCATGCATTTTAGGTCAGTCCGACCAAATAAGGTCATCTCTCGACCTAGTGGGATCCAATCGGATGCGGTCTCCATCCATTGTCAATCCGTTCAGCTTTGATGTTCTCCCTACTCGAGTAGATCCTCAATTGTCTTTATAGTGTCAGTCTGATCGGGTTCGGTCTTTGTCCATCCCGATGCGTTCTATCCAACCCAGTAACTTCCTCATTAATCTTTATAGTGTCTTCATCCGACCAGCTTCATTTTCGATCCAATGAGATTTAGTCATGTCCATCCTTTTAATGTCAAGCTGATCGGATAAGGTCTTTTGTCTGACCAATGTGTTATGTTCGATATGGTAACTTCCCATCAATCTTTATAGCGTCTTCATCTGATCGGCTTCATGTCCGATCCAATGAGATTTAGTGATGTCTTTCCTTCTAATGTCAATTCGATCGGATTAAGGTCTTTTGTCCGACTGATGGTTCTATCCGACTAGATTCTATTCGTTTGACCGGATTAGTTGTACTTTCGATATTATAAGGCAGTCCTTCAATCTAATAGAATTTTCATCCATGTTGTTGCTCAGTCGGACCAAATTAGTTGTCCGATCGGATTGGCCTGATTTCGATTGGGATAGTTGTTATCCTGATTGTCCGACCTGATGTTCACTCCAGCACAGCATGAGCGGGTGAATACTTGCGATGGGCGAGGATTCTCGTCCAACGCTGCACACAATGGGTGAGAATTCTCACTCATTGTGCTGCCATAAGCACCAAATGCCGCAATCGGAAGAATCTGAAGACAGCATGTGTCCAGATTCATCCCTGGTCATATCCCACTTCGAAAAGACTGGGAAAAATGGGTTTTTCCAGCCTATATAAAGGGCCTTTCACCGCTCCTTTCAAGTGATCAAAAAAATCATCAAGGAAGGATAATTAACTTTCAATTAAATGGCTAAAAATCATTATTTTTAGGCTGATCAAAGTTTAAATTTTTTTAGTTGTTTTTTACTTAAAAAACAACTCTTCAGTTTAAAATTTTCTTTGATTTTTTTTTGCACTTGGGGGATTCGGTGTGTCCATCAGATACACCGTTCAAGCTTCAAGAGGTAGGCTATCATTCTGAGAAAATATTGCTAGGGTATAGATTTAATTATTTTAGCATTTGTTAAGTTTTGTTTAGTTAGTTTTCAATTTTTTAATTAAGTTTAATTTTGATTTTAATTATTTTATTTTATAAACTAGTTTTTATTATTTTGTAAATTAATTCTATTTTTATTTCATTTTGTAAATTAATTTTAATTGTTTTGTAAATTAATTTTATTTTTATAATTATGTAAAATAACCCAAAAATAAATTTATTTTGATATTTTCTCTTCGATCGGGTGTCCGTTACTAGATTTCAATATACCCATTTCAAAGAGAAAATTGAGACGAATCTATTGATGGATTCCATTTTCTTATTTGACACCGTTTTGAAATTGAAAAATAATAAAGATATTTTTATTTATATCATTTTTATTTTTACTCTCTTTTATTATTTTGAACTTTTGAAGACCTCGGGTATGTTCGAGTATATTGTTTGTAATAATTCTAGGTTTATATTTTTGAATT
This sequence comes from Stillingia texana, assembly GCA_948356215.1. Classification (NCBI taxonomy): domain Eukaryota; kingdom Viridiplantae; phylum Streptophyta; class Magnoliopsida; order Malpighiales; family Euphorbiaceae; genus Stillingia; species Stillingia texana. Next base: position 1,689 of record CAOJCQ012133571.1, on the reverse strand, counting down.
TATTTATTTTCTGAATTTATTTATTTATTTTTACTTTATTATTGTAAATAAACTGCCATGCATTAGAATGTATGTAATTTAGGATATTTTGTAAAATTCACAATAAAAAGATACTGAAATGATTTTCTACCTTAGGATTAATTTGGTGTTTTCTTGGTAAAATGGTTTTAAGTTTTTCTTAATAAAACTCGCCTAAAAGTAGATAAAATTAAAAATGTTTTCTTGTAAATAATGCATGCGGGAACCAAAGTTACCAAGTTTTAATTGATTTTTTGTAAATATAAAATGCGGGAACCAAAGTTCCGAAATTAATTGAATTTTCCCGTTTTTATGTGTGTATACCATTGATATGCATTTTAATGCTTTCCATACGTGTAAATATGTTTATTTAATTGAATATGTAATTGCATTTTGTAAGGGTTTGGATGAATAAAGAATTACTTAAAACACTTGTATGAATTTGGTTAATTGAATTTGATTTTTAAACTGCTGAAATAAGTTATGGATTCCTAAACCCTTAATCTTGGGTTTTCTTTTTCCGGTTTAATGTAAATCAAGTGATGACTCCGTTTTCAAATGTTTTCAAAATACAGGTAAGATAAAAAATGTTTTTTTCTACAATTGAGTCATTAACCAAAAACCCTCATCGTGAGGTATTTGTCCATAATTCTGCTTAATCAGTTTCATTCAAGCCAATCAAAGTGAAAATATGGGCAAATCAACTTGCGATACTCGATCAATTTAAAAAACCAGTTTTTCTTTTTAAAAATAAAAAGAGTCTGTGTGATGCCCCATACGCGCATCAGACGGTTTACGCAGCGAAATACAAACTCTGATCCGCGCACGGGGTCGTCAACAGCCGCACGTCCCAACGTATCCTGACTCCGAGATGCGTTGTGATGTAAGCGTAAAAATACCAGTTAATTAATTTCATTAACATATTACCATTTTATTCACATTATAATTGAGCAGAAAATTAAACCATTCATTAACCTAAACATGCATTCTATTCATTTAGACTTTAGGTCCATTACTATTCCTTTATTAACCAGTAGGCCCATTATTAATTTTTAAGCTGAGCTACTTAACCCGTTATTATCTACATATATCTTGTACCTTTACAGTTCTTGCGGTGTTAAATTATTTATTACATAATTATTATGCCCAACTACTTTAGTTGGATTACTCTTCTTTTACCACGGGGTTGTCTGGATCCTACAGTGGTGTCACGTCCCGGTTGACTCTTTTGTACGGTTCCTACATGGAATAAAGCCCGTACTAAGCGATAACGCTTAGTGAAATAATCTTACTTATTTAGAATTACGCAATTCATCATGCATTTCATCATATATATTTCGAAAATTCATCACAGATACCACATGGCATATTCACATACATATACATTCATGGTATTATAGCATTTAAACATTATCACATGCAACATAGTATCATTTCTCAGGCATGTTTTATCTACCCAATTATTAATTAACATTTTGGTGTTATATAATCTCGGGTCACATGCAATTTTCAACATTATTAATTCTGTTTCTCCATTTTATATTTAATATATAAAAAGGTTATTTCCTATATTTTAATTTAAGTGACGGTGAAATTTCCGTATTCTATTCACACATGTCGTTAATTTATGAATTTCCCAAATTACCCTTAGTTTTCATACAATCACGTATT
>CAOJCQ012130931.1:0-13315 GCA_948356215.1 Stillingia texana | reverse complement strand
TTTTCAGCATTTCGAACACGGGCGTGTCCAATGGCACACAGGCGTGTGCCCCCGCACAGCCTTAATTTTAGGTTAATTTTGTAACTTCTTATTTTGAGTAGTATAAATAAGATATTATTTTTCTGATGTAGAAAACACGAATTCCAGCAATATTTTGAGACTATTTGTCTTCTTCGATTGAGTTTCAATCAACCTTTAATCAACGGATTTACGAGTAAGTATTTTCCTTGATTGTTTTGCATTAAGAATTCATTGCTAGGGTTCGTATATTATATGCGTGTTTGAGTTCTGATTTTTATTGCGTCTTAAATCAATCTATTACGATTCGTTCTAATTGGGATTTCAATTAGGGTGGTCTAGATTGGGGGTCGGTTCTAACTATTTTTCTGAAATTGAATTATGCATGAACAATTGGTCTAGAAATTAGGTCTTTTGGGCAGTTTCCGCATCAATTACCCTTATTTTTCCTTATTGCATTTTGGATATGCAATTGATCCTCATAAATATCTTTAGGTGACAAAGGAATTAAAACATGCCTTTGGCCTAAAAATTCAAACACATACCTGTTTTTGTGGCCATCAAATTCCCATTGTCGGCCAAGTAGAATGTGCCCCGTTTGCATGGGCACCACATCACACATCACCTAATCTTCATACTTTCCAATGGTGAAGGGTACTCTAACCCTTTTCATCACTTTCAACTCCCCACATTCGTTTAGCCATTAAAGCTTATACGGGAATGGGTGTTTCTCCATTTTCAACCCGAGCTTCTCAACTAGCAACGTACTCGCACAATTGACACAGCTTCCTCTGTCAATAATCATGTTACATATCTTACCTCCCACTAGGCTCCTAGTGTGGAAGATAGTCTCCCGTTGCTCTAACCATCTTCTTTCACTTGGGCACTCAACATCCTCAAAATCACTAGTGCATCTCCCCTCATCGGATACTCCACATTATCCTCATCCGAACAGTCCTCTAATAGAGGCATGTCCTTACACTCATCATCATCCGACTTCGATACTATCTCTCCCCCTCTTATGACCATCGCCCTTTTATTTATGCATTCACTAGCATAGTGGCCATATCCCTTACAACGAAAACATTGTATATCCCTAGTCCTAGTAGCTTTAGGAACTGTCTTAGCTTTACTAGAAAGGGTAGGTTGTGTACCTTTGTTTTTATTGCGGTTTGTCACTCTTCTTGGCTCTACCTTCTCTTGGCCCCATTTCGAATTGCCTTTGGAGTTTGATTGATTGGCTTTATTGGCTGTCCACCTCCTGTTTTATTGCCTCTCCACCTTAATGGCAACGTGTAGTAATTCCTTCAAATCGGAGTATGGCTGCAACTCCATAATGTCTCCTATCTCCCTATTCAGCCCACTCAAGAACCAAACCATCATTTGTTCCTCCTCTTCCACAATGCTCCCTTGATCATAATCAGCTCCATTTCCTTGTAATACTTTTCCACCGATTTTGTTCCCTGTGTCAAAAGCTGTAACTGCTGGTGGAGGTCCTTGTAGTAGTATGAGGGAATGAACTTCTTCCTCATTACTCTTTTCATCTCCTCCCATGTAGTGATGGGTAACTCTCTTTCTCTCCGACGGGTTCTACACATCTCATTCCACCATGTTAAAGCATAACCCATAAATTCTAGGACAGCTAACTGTACCTTTTTATCTTCATCACAGTTGTGACAGCTAAAGATCATCTCTACCTTTTGCTCCCACTCCAAGTAGAGATCTACGTTACTCTTCCCCTGAAACACCGACATCTTTATCTTCACCTTGTCCAACCCAGGGTTTGCTCTTAGAGGCCTCTCTCTAAACCTCCTCACCCTTCTCATAATGGATTGTACCTCATCCTCATCTGAAAAACCTTCTTCCTCGTATGTTCATCTCTTACCCGACTGCCTATTCTTTAAATCTCGTACCTCTATTGTGAGGCTTCTAATGCTCTCCATCATAACCGTTATTGATTATTCCATGGTGTACTGATCTACAAGTTCACGTGTTTGCACTCAACTCTCAATTCTAAGATTGGATTTGCACTTCAGAACTAAACACGCAACTTCCCACACAAATACAACTCAAGCAAACAGGAACAAAAAAGATGAATCCTAACACAGATTATATTAGAGGCAAAATGACCGACAAGAATAAACGTGAAAATTAGCGCACATGGATACAAATGTGCACTATATGCAAGAAGTTCAACACTCACAATATGTCAAACAATACTTAATACGATTAAGAAACACGTAAAACACCAAAACGACAAACACAGAATCAACAAACAAACGTGATGGATGTGCAAAAATATGATATTTATCTAAGCATGCAATCCTAGATTAAACCAATTTTATGTAGACTCAACAATAAAATCTCAAAGTTCATTTTAAAAAATTTCCAAACAGAATTGTATCAAGGTTTTAAAGAAGTTACGAATCAATAATATGCCAAGAAACAATTTTAAAATTTGATTTAGCTCAATATAGACACACTCTGATGATATTTAGGATCAATTCTATTGTGTTTGGCTAACAAAAACTTATCAAGAAAATTCCTGCTGCAATTTTCTCTCTTCCTCTTTTTTTATATTTGATCAATGTGATTGAAATTAAAAATAATTGTTTCAACAGAAAACAAAAATGGATAGTTAAGGGAACCCTAACCTCAAGCTCTGATACAAAAATGATGCGGAATCCCAATGACCTATTAGGCTAAATCGATTTGAGCATGCAATTTAATTGAGAAATTAAGTTTAGAACCAATCCCCTCAATCTAAATTACCCTAATTGATGCTCGATTAGAACAATCGTAATAGATTGATTATCAAATGCACAAACAAAAAGAAAAGAACTCAAGAACGTATACAAATATGAACCCTAGTTTTAATTCTTAATGCAAAACAAATCAAAGAAAATCTTTCTTGAATTTCAATGAATTGAAGATTTAATAACCTCAATCAAAGGCTAATAAAAGTCTGATTAATTGGTTAATAAATTGTGTTTACAACGAAGAAAAATAACCTATTTATAGTGTTGCATACAAAGAGTCAAAAATAACCCTAAAAATATCTCATGCGCAAAGGCACACGTCAGTGTAACTTGAGCCACGCCCGTGCCTGATTCATGCAAAATAGGCAGAAAGTGGATCTACGCATGCACACGCCCGTGTGACTTGAGGCACGCCTATGCCTGATTCGCTTAAAACAGGTAAAAAATTGATCTGCACATGCACACATCCATGTGTGTCTCGGCACGTCCATGTGTGGCTTCAAACATGGCCGTGTGGCCTTGGACACACCCGTGTGTACTTTGCTGAAAATGGGCATCAAACTTAAGTTCTTTTGCACACGCCCTTATGCATGATCACACGTCTATGTGGCTTCTACAGGAAACTTTCAGCAGCTCTTCATATGTCCTCACATGCCCATGTGAATCGGGGCATGCCCGTGTGAGGTCCTCTGCCTGGGAAACTCAACATGAAGCACGTTGTGAACATGCTCCACGTTCTCCATCATTTCTCCCAAGTCCTCAAGCTCATGTAATTCCTCCAAGTACGCTCCCATGAAACTCGGAAGTGCTTCCTTAAACCATTTTGCTCATGATCTTATTACCGATCCATTTGGCAACGCCAAGTTGTCATACATGTGGTCATGATGTGTCCTCGTGCTCACATCAAATTCTATCCCCCGCACAATTCCCCATGTCAATAAATAGGGGTCAAATTCTCCATTGGAGGAACTTTTGGCAATTAAAAGATAGAATTTAAGTTAATAGGTAAATAATTTTCAGGCAAAATTAGACAGTTAGTGACTTAATTAAGTTAAAAAAATTAATTAGTTAGTAAATATCAAGCAGAAAATTAATTAATCACTAAAAGCCTTTGCATTTTTTGGATTTTTCATCTTCGATCCGTGAATTGATACTCGAGAGGTAAGTTTCAACCAGAGAAATATTGGCTAGGTTCTAATTTCTCTGTTTCCATTTAATTTCCAGAATTTATTTACTTTTATTTTAATTATTATTTGCAATTTCTGCTATTTACTTACTTTTTTTGTTTCTTTTTCTTATTTCGGTGAGGTTTTCAGAACCCAACACAAGTGAATCCATGATTTCTGTGGTGACGAGAAACTGAGAAACATATTCTAGTCATTTTATACATTTTTCTATATTTTTTGCACATTTAATACTATTTTATTCTATTTATTTTGATTATTTTCTTATTTAAATTTTTGTCCAAAAATCAGATTTTATTTCTCCCATTTATCTTTGACCAATAACTCATTTCAGATCTTCCATATACTCACTTCGAAGAGAATCAAGAGACGAATCTAGTTGTGGGCTTGGATTTCCATTTCGATACTATTTTATGCATGAAAACCCCTATTTAAGTTTTTGTTCTTGATTTGCATGCCATTTTATTTTTATGTCGATCATTATTATTTTTCAGAATATTTGAAGGTCCCGAGTATGCTCGATATATCTTCTGTAATACTCTAGAATTTTATTGCCGTTTTTTGGTTTATTATTTATTTATTTTCCATATTTAATATTTTAGGTTGTTAGAATTATTTTATTGTTATTTTTGCCATGCCCAGGCATTATATATATTTTTATGTCGCTCATTTTTAACACCCAAAATAAAAAGTCACGTAAAATAATTTCTAGTTTGGAATTAATTTGACGTTTTCATGAAAAATAGTTTTGATTTTTATTAATAAAATTCACATAATTTAGAAACATATAAAAATGTTTTTAATAAATTGTGGTATGCGGGAACTAAAGTTTTCAATTAATCAAAATACCCGATTCTGTGAACGTATATGAAGTACATGTAGTCTATCGCTTTTTCGTATATTATTCTTTATTCCACTATTGCCGTTATTAATTTTTGTATTTAATTTAATTACATATCGTCAATGGGTTAGGATTAATTTAAAAGTTAATTAATTCGATTGCATGAACCTAATTAATCAAATTCAAAACTAGACCGAAATAAGACGTGGACTCCCAAACCTAGATTTCTCTAGTTCATTTTCCAAATTTCGTGTAAATTGGACGGTGACTCATTTTTTCGTAGAAAAGTAACATAGACAATGTTTTATTTATCAAAATCAATATGAGTCACCAAAGAAATCCTCCTAAGAGGTTTTGTTCATATTTTTCTTTTGCTGACTTCAAAACCGTCAAGAGAGAAATATGGAAAAAATGACATGTTCGCTCGGTCCATTTAAAAAAGACCAATCAGCTTTCCAATAAATAACAAAGGTCGGTCGGCATGTCGAATAGGAACTGATGACTTCATTGGGGACTAAATTTTTAAATAAGACAATCCATTTTTGAAAAGGACCGATTTTGAATTACTTAATTATTTTCATGCATTTGCTTTAACTAATTCTCCTTTAATCCAAACGAAATGCATTTTCACATTTAATTTACAACTTATATACTTTTTGTATCCTTTTTACCTTAGTGGAATTCTTAAGCGTGAATCCACCTTCAATCAAGGTGTAAGATCGTAAGGGGTGATAATCATTTACTTTCAGCTCCAATACCATGTTCACTCAATGTGGTATATCAATTGGGAAGGGTGATAGGAAGAGAATCGAATGATAATCCTTATCATCGAAACCCTAAGCCGAAAGGACCAAAGCCCTTTGGGACCAAAACTTGAGACCCATGTAGTTCAACCTTAGCAATTTTCCATAGATTTCATATCCATAATAATTTGTATGCTATGTGGATTGACCTTATAATCGTAATTGAACATTCTTCGAGCCTCTTGATCGAGCAAAAGGTTATTTCATATTAAAAACCCTTTTCTTTGATATAACAGCTAAATTATGTTCAAATATGAATTACAATTTCAATTGCCTCTAGTTAGGTTCATGCACTGTCATTTTGACCTATATTTTGAGAAAGTATAAAGTATGAACTCTTGTGTTCCCCATTAACACTTGGTTGAAGCCCACCTAAGAGAAATGCATGAGACCCCATATGTGGAAGGAATAAGGTTGGAAGGAAATTGCTTGTGTCTATCTTTGCTACACTACATGCACCTCATGCATTATGCTTAACTGTCATAAGAGACTCTTGGAATTGCAAGCAAACTTGACTCGGGTCAATTTCATTCAACAACCTTTGTTGATTGGGGGATATATGCAAGCTGACTTTTAGCTCAAAATCAGACTCAACTAGGTTTTATATGATAATTCTTCACCTAATGATTGGTCATTGTGATTCAGCCTTGAGTCAAAATTGAGCTTGGTAGGTTTCTATTTGATCACTCTAGAGGGTTGGTTGCTATGAACTAAACCTGACAAGGAGTCTATCTTTAACTCTAGAAGAACCTGATTCATGAATCATGGAATATTTCCTCTGTGCTAACCCTTTTTGGATATATACAACATAGTTGTGAGGAAGTAGAATATGGAATAAAACCATCTCTGTAGCTAGACAATATCTCTAAACTCCAGTCCTCTAACTGCCCAACCGATTGCTAGCATGGCCGGAGAATCTAATCATGTCACTTGTGAAGAGTTTCTAAACTTCCAAGAGAAGATGAGAGACATTAAGAGGATGATGATGAACCTAATGAAAAGGATGTATGCCCCTGAGGAGGCCCATGGTGAAAGCTTTAACCAAACAATGAATATAGGTAAAGATAATATCATTGAGCAAGAGGTGGAAATGACTCTTGAGAAAAAATAAATAGCTAACCTGAAGGAGACATTGAGGAGGTCATTAGAAGACTTCCATAAAGAACAAACTTCTCCAATTCAAGGAAAGGGAGTAGAGGTTAGTCCTAAGATGAAGGCCCTGAAGAAGGAAATGGAAGCTTTGAAGAAAATACTACAAGGGAAGGACCTGGTTTCGAGCATTGAGTTTTCCTTTGCTAAGAATGAATGCATTCCTGAAAAATTCAAGATACTAGTGCATCCTAAATTTAAAGGGACATATTGCTTGAAGGCACATATATTTGCATATGTACAACTATACAAAATGTTAAACTCAATGAGAGGGGAAAAGCCTTTAGGTTCATTCAGTCTCTTGAAGATAGGACTCTAGAGTGGTACCTACTTTAGATAAGAATGTCAGGAAGGATTGGACCTTGCTTACTGCTGCATTCCAAAAGCAATATGAAGATTACATGTCTTCATAGGCTAACTTGGTAGATTTGGAGTTAGTGGCTCAAGAACTAGGTGAGTCGCTATCAACCTATATGATCAGGTACAAAGAAGTTCTTCTCATATGAAAGTGAAGCTCGAAGAGCGGGATCAAATAAGGTATTTCATTTGTAACACCAATAAGGTAATGAAGCCATATGTTAGCTATAATGGCTTAGTGTCATGGGATGTCCTGAAAAGTATATGCATAGAGATAGAAACCGATCCCGAATGGAAGAGAAAGAACTTGGCAACTAATCAGGTGGGAAATAGCCCTTCCTCGATAAAGGTGCTACAAACAATGGGGGGATCTCATCCCTTGAGTCAACAAAAGTCTCTATGGTGGGATAAAGGTAGTATAATGAGCTTAGGAATCCCTTGTCATGGATATTAAAGAAATTGACACGATAAGGGAAGTTAAGTTTGATAGAGGCAAAACGAGCTAGGATTAAGAGGCAGCTAGGGCATCGGGATGACATATACTGTGCTTATCATCAATAAATTGGGCACCTAACAAACCATTGCCACACCTTGAGGAATAGGGTACAGGACTTGATTGATCAAGGTGTCTTACAAAAAGGATCGTTGATCATGGCTCTTCCATGAAATCACTAAGAAAACCAAGATACCAAGTCCTGAAGAGGAAAATGGCGAAGTCCCCTGATCCCTTGAACACTATATTTTAATAATGCATTTTTATTTTCCCTAATCTAGGATGAAGTTTTTATCTTTTTCAGTGTCATTAATTAAATCAATTATGATTTTGCTTATGTATGTAATATTTTGCTTAACACTATGATGTATAATGACGATAATCATTACGCATACATGTTTGTTACTGGCTCAATCAAAATAAATTAATTTAATCTTAGTAATAATGACTATCCAAATTGTTCTCATTACTTCTGATATAACATCTGAAGAGAGAGTAAAATGTAAAAAAACAAAAAAAGAGAAAAATGAAAAAAAAGGTATATGCTTGGTCATATGAGGGCATATACTGATCAATCTAGAGGAAATCAAACATGACCAATACTACTATTCGATTCTGAATAATCATGCTATAAGGTGATGATAACAAGCCAAGGTTCTATGATATCTAACCATACTTGGATAAATGAAACCTTCACCAATAGATCATCACCTTGAGATTAGACTGCTATTCACCAATCGTCAGCCACATTTATCTCAGGTTGTCGGATGACTTACAATGAAGATGTATGGATGAGGATGAGGATGAGTTGGAGAAGGTGCCCTATAGCAGGATTTGTGACACATAGACGCCAACAAGTATGGTCTTAACCGAACAATCATAAGATAAGGGAAGATTGCAAGGACTTCCACAAGGACAACTCCATTCTCACATCTTTATGGATCAAAAGTCATTTCACTAATTGAGAAGGAAATCAAATCACTTTGGGTGATAATAGAAGAAAATACAAAAAAAAGAAAAGAAACGAAAAAAGAAAAGAAAAAAATAGAAAAGAAAAGAAGAAAAAAAGAAGAGAAAAGAAAGAAAAAGTAAAAAAGAAAAAAGTAGCGGGTCAAGAAGGGGTACCACTAGTTAGCATTTATCGAAGGATTTATCTCACAATTAGCTGTACATCAAATGCATGGCCCGAACATTCAAAAAAGCGTAAGACCAAAACAGCTCAAATAAGGAGGCTTAGTGTTGGAACAATTCAAATCAAATGTTAGTGGCCCTAGAAGGAAACTCAAGCTGAACTGGGAAAGGCCCTATTAGGTGAAAAAGCCACCGCTATCTAAAAGAGTAATAATCATTTCCGACCAAGAGAGAAATGAGTCTCAAACCGGTCAACTAGGATAAGCTAAAGAAGTCCTAGGTCTGAAGAGACCCGTAAATAAAAAAAGCCCACTATACTGAAAACCTGGTAAACAGGCTATCTAGCCAAAATTTAGAGCATCTCATCGGGATGAAAACCTAGTAAATAGGCACCCCAGGTAAAAGTTAGGGATCAAAGAGAGAATAATTTATCCAAAAACATGCAAACGGCAGGTGAATGACAGAGATTATGCTAGAAGTAATAAGATATATCGAGATTAAATAAATTTCAATAAAGTTTGATTAAGCTAATGACTCTAATGATTATCCTCAGTATGTGTGTTTAGCTATTTAGCAAATTCATACAAAATCAAACATTCAAAACAATTATTTCTCATGAAACTCCAATGACTCAGGGTCTTCTCTATCCCCTCTTCATCATGGTTTGGCAACTGTTTATCTATTATAAACATGTCTAAAAAAAATTAAAATTACAAAAATATGGCCGCTAGGTTGGAAAATCTGCAGGGACCATCTAGGAAAAAATTAGGCCAGCTCACTAGGGGGAAAACTAAAAAAGTGGGCTCTCTAGGCAAAAGTTAGAGCAATAAAAAAGAAAGAGAATATAAAAAGTGAAAAAAATATGGCTGTTAGGTTGGAAAATTCGTAAGGACCGCTTAGGAATAGGTTAGGCCACCCGATGGTGTGAAAACTTGCTAATGGTGCATCATGCAAAAGTAAGGGCAAATGAAGACATAATAACAGGTAAACAACGAGAAATTCCCACTCATTTATGTCCTGGAACATAACCATCATCCAGGGGAGGAAGAAACATTTATTCAGAATAGGAAAAGACTTCTTTTACAAGCACAGCTGGTCCTACAAAAAAAATAGAGAGGCAATAAATCCATGAGAAATATAGGGAATCTCACTAAGAAATAAATGACCTCCAACATAAAAAAGGTCAAAAAAGGCTAATCATTAGTCCCATCCTTTAGCTTCATGAGGATCTCAACATCCATCTTCAGGCGGCAAATAGAGGATTGGAGTCACCTAAATCTTTGACTGACACCCCTACACTTCCCACTGACATTCTTGCTACCCAAAAAAGGGGAGTTCCTTAAGCATAATCACCAAACATTTCATGTATACATATAGGAGAAGTGCTAGGTTATTCATATACCATCTACTGCTGCATAAGTGCCAGAACTATATCCCAACACCATGTTGTGATGAGTCTCTCTCATCCCCATATGAGTCAGCATCATAGGATATGTACAAACATAAATGAACATAAATATACCCTATGCCTATGATTAACAGCTGCAAGAAATACTGAAAGAGGATTGCATCAAGATGGCCCTGATTTCCAACTTAGCAAATAGTCTTTGAGGTACAACTCTGAGCTGACATACAAGGGAGAAAAATATGATGTCCACTCAGACTCATCAAGATAAATTGTGGTGCAAAGCCCCCGGCCAATTCAAAATCACCCACCAAGGTGAGGTAAGATTCTTAATCCCAGTGAATAAGATATCTACTAACCAAATGCTGAAAATATGATAGTAAAAATATCAAAGTCCTACATGCACATCTATAACAAGCAACTCGATACCCATTTAGGGGATCACAATACCAAAAACGGCTATGAGGAGGGCAATAAACTCCCCAAGATTCATAAATCTGTCAAGAAAACGACTGATGGGGGCTAATAGCTATACCAAATGAGTCTGTTGAGGGACTTTAAATTATACCAGGTTCATCACCAAGCATATACTAGGGGCCAACAACTATACCAGATAAGTCAATTGGAAACTTTAAACTATATTCATTACCAAACATCTGCTAGGGGCCAACAACTATACTAGATAAATCCGTTGGGAACTTTAACTATGTTCATCACCAAGCGCGTGCTGGGGGAGAACATCTAAACCAGACAAGTCCGTTGGGGACTTTAAACTATGTTCATCACCAAGCACCTGCTACGGGCCAACAACTATACCGGATAAGTCTCTTGGGGACTTTAAACTACGTTCATCACCAAGCACCTATTGGCGGCCAACAACTATACTAGATAAGTCCGCCGGTGACTTTCAACGATGTTCATCACCAAGCGTCTACTGGGGGTAACCAACTATACCAAATAAATCTACTGGGGACTTTAAACTATGTTAATCACTAAATGCATACTGAGGATAAACAACTATACCAGATAAGTCCACTGGAGGACTTTAAACTATGTTCATCAACAAGCGCCTACTGGGGGCCAATAACTATACCAGATAAGTCTGTTGGAGGACTTTAAATTATGCCAGGTTCATCACCGATTGCCTATTGGGGGCCAACAACTATACTAAATGAGTCCGCTGGGGGACTTTAAACTACATCAGTTCATCAAAAAATCCAAAAATAGATATGAGGAGGCAAGAAACCCCCAAATAAAAGTAAAGTCCAAAAACAGCTGTGAGGAGGAGAGAAACCCTCAAATGTTAAAATAGGAGTAATCTACGAGCAAAGGTATGTCTCTCTAACTCATATCTCATTACTTTGATGCATATTGATCCTTCAACAGAACCCATCAAAGTGTGAGCCTCTATTGATACGTGAGTTAGAACTTCTAGTTTTAAGATTTTTGATGATGAGAGGTTGATCGCCTGTGATCCCAAAGTATGGCTTTAGGAGTAGGGAAACGTGGAGTCCAAATGCAAAGAGAAGAATTGAGTTAATTAAAAAACCCTAAATCGAGTCTAGAAGGAGCGTTTTTCCCTTTTTCAAGTGTTTCAGGTTTGAATTTTAAAATTTTATCAGTGAATTTGGAATTAGGACGTCGAAATACGTCAGGAGGGAGAATAAGGCTTTTTCGAGCCCTGGGCTGAGGTGCCACATGGCACTCCCTGGGTGTGCCACGTAGCAGGGGACGCTGCCGCCATCCGCCGGTGGCTCCATTGCCTCTTCGGATTTTTTGGGGTTCAGGTCACTGAAATGATCATATTGCCCTTGGATTTTGTGTGGATGGAAAATTCTGGCCCCGACACAGTTCCCCATGTCTATATATAGGGGCCAAATTATCCATTAGATGGACTTTTGGCAATTAAGAGACATAATTTAAGTTAATAGACAGATAATGTTTAGGTAAAATTAGACAGTTAGTGACTGAATTATTGACTTAATTAAGTTAAAATATTAATTAGTTAGTAAATATCAAACAAAAAATTAATTAATCACTAAAAACCTTTGCATTTGGATTTTTCATCTTCGATTCGTAAATCGATCTTCGAGAGATAAATTTTGACTTGAGAAAATGTTGGCAAGGTTCTAATTTGTGTGTTTCCATTTATTTTCCACCATTTCTTTACTTTTATTTTAATTATTATTTGAAATTTCTACTATTTACTTGCTTTTTTTTTCTTTTTCTTATTTCAGTGAGGTTTTTGAGACCCGTCACAATTAAATCTCTAATTTCTGTGGCGTTAAAAAATCAAGAAACATATTCTAGTCATTTTATATATTTTTCTTTATTTTTTGCACATTTAATACTATTTTTATTTTATTTATTTTGATTATTTAAATATTTAAATTTCTGTCCAAAAATCTGATTTTGTTTCTCCCATTTCTCTTCAATTAGGAGCCCATTTTAGATCTTCCATATACTCAATTTGAAGAGAATCGCAAGATGAATTTGTTATTGAGTTTGAATTTGAATTTTGACGTTGTTTTGGTCCCAAAAACCCTAATTTAACTCTCTATTCTTGATTTGCACGTTGTTTTATGTTTCTGTTGATTATTATTATTTTGCAAAATATTGAAGGCCCGAGTATACCCGAGATGTCTGTAATAGTCTAGAATTTTATTTCTATTTTTTAGTTAATTATTTATTTATTTATTGTATTTAATATTTTAGGTTGCTAGAATTATTTTATTGATATTTTTACCATGCCCATGCATTATATATATTTTTATTTTGCTCATTTTGTAAAATCCAAAATAAAAAGTCACGTAAAATAATTTCTACTTAGGAATTAATTTGACGTTTTCATAAAAAATATATATTTTTTATTAATAAATTCATATAATTTAAAAAAATATTTTTAATAAATCATGGCATGCGGGAACTAAAGTTTTCAATTAATTGAACAACCCGATTTCATGAATGTATACAATATACATGCATTTTACCTCTTCTTTATATTATTTTTTATTCCCGTATTATCGTGATTAATTTTCGTGTTTAATTTAATTGCACATTGTGAGTGGGTTAGGATTAATTTAAGAGTTAATTAAATCAATAGCATGAACGTAAATAATTAAATTCATTATCAAACCAAAACAAGATGTGGATTCCCGAACCCTGATATCACTAC
>CAOJCQ012087677.1:42500-51096 GCA_948356215.1 Stillingia texana | reverse complement strand
TTAAGCTTCGCCAGAAGCGACTAGTCGCTTCCTGAATGCCTCTTTACTTTAGTATGGTCTGTCTAGTCTTTCCAATGCCTCCTTCCTTGTCGCCAACGAACGCTACTAGGAGAATAAGCAAGCTACCTTGCTTGCATTCTATAAGCGGAGCGATTTTTCGAGTCTACGAAGCTTCGTAGTTGCCCCCCTTTTGCCTCGCCATGCCACTAGATCCATAATGACCGGCGAGTCGGAACATGTACGAATATAACCACGCGGAGCGCCGGACCGGTCTATCGAAGAAAGAGATCATTGAGCCTATTTTGCTGAGCTAAGGCCTATAGTTTTTTTTCTTTCTATTTCTTATATAATAAGAATAAGCTAAGGGAGCTGGGAATCGCAAGAATTGAGAAGTCCTCCATTGAATTGCATGGGATGGGAAAGACAGGTTCGGAAATGGCCGGATTAGCAGGAGGAAGGGCGGTCCCGCCCTGAAACAAAGGCCGTTAAGGAAATAAAGAGGCTGGTTATGGCCTTTACTTGAGAGGGCTCCTTCCCATCTATCTTGACCGGGAAAAAAAGGGGGAGGCCCTTGCGGAAGCCCTGCCCGCCCTTCTCTATTTTGAGGGACCGCTCATATTTAGGATTCCAGGCTTCCCAGACTCGTAACAGACGGCTAGGAACAAGAAGAGGGTCAGTAGTCTCTGCCGTTGCAGGTCCTTCTCCTTCCGTTGAGACGGCCCTCTTTTTTTTTGTTTGTTCACCGCGGCACGAAATCATGAAGAAGCTGGAATAACTCAGAAAGATAGTGGCGCCTAGCCGTTGAGAGCGTCTGTTGTCTTTGTAGAGGAACAGTACGATCTTGGACTGGCCCCCTTCGCATGACCTAGAAAGAAAAAGTCCGTGCTACTATAAGGCCTCTAAACTCCTCCCTCAGGACACTGTTGCGTTGCCCATGGGGACGGGGTAGCCCCGACTTCCATAGGTCCTTGGTTCGACCTCCTAATGAGAATTGAGGTCCTTGCGCGGGCGTCTCATCCCTAAGACTTGCTTGCTCTGTATGGAGTGCCCCGTGGTTCCTCGAGTGCCAGCCGCAGAGAGGAATGCCATCAACTAGGGCGCTATTGGCCACTAACCACTCGCTCGCCGGCCGCTTGGGCTCCGCGTTTCAAGTTCGTTATCCTAACCGTCTCCTCTGCTCTACCGGGAGCCTGGCCCCTTCTTCTATCTTATCTACTGCCTTGCTCCTTGGCTCCCTACAGCTCCAGCCGCTCGCTGTAATAGCTTGCTTCTCGGGTGGCTCGCACCCGGGGGTGGTGCGGCTGAGCCAGAGTGGGCTCAGCAGTCGGCCTATGTTTCCGGGCGCACGCATAAAGGCATGATTCGTTCCACAAATCTCACTGCACTGACCATAGTAAACTCCTTCTCGTTGTACCGAAATAGAGATCTGATTTAAACGACCAGGTACAGCATCACATTTGACACCTAACGAAGGTACAGCCCAACTATGAGGTACATCAGCAGATGTTACAATAATACGTAGGTGAGTTTTGGCTGGTACAACCACTCTATTGTCCACTTCTAATAAACGTGATTGACCCAATTCTAGATCATCTTCTGGAATCGTATAACTGTCAAAAGTGAGTGACTGTTCATCGGAACTGTTATAGTCTGAATACTCATAAGTCCGATACCATTGATGTCCAATAGCTTTGATAGTAATGGCTGGATCTACTACTACCTCGTCCATTGAGTATAACAGAGCAAATGATGGTATAGCAATGAACATAGGGATGATACTAGGAAATATGGTCCGAAGAATCTCGATAGTAGTTCCATGAACAATCCTTTGCGGGATTGGATTTTTTTTATAGTGGAAATGCCATAAAGCGCGAACCAAGATCCGTAATACGAAAACCAAAATCAGAATGAGGAAGAAAAAGATATCGTGATGTAAGTCCATTATTCCTTGCATCATAGGGCTTGCTGCGTCTTGAGATCCTAATTGCCATGGTTCCGCTGCATCACAAGGAGCAATTGTGAGGAATAAGCATTCTAGAACAATCATTTGCTTTGAAACTTTTCTTTGACTGCTCTGCTCCCCCCAGGGAGACTTGTCGGAAATGTGCTTGGTTGTTGACCAAGGTAAAGCATGGGACGTTTGGGGCCTTTTCTCTCTATATACGAAATTTGAAATGGTTGACCCTTTTTCGATCTTGTATTGTACCCGTTACACTTCACACTAATCTTGAATAAGTACAAAAGCAATCAATCAACTGGCATACCGCCTCCAATCCGATCGTACTTCTCTTATGATAATAGTAGTTTGTGGATACGCGTCCATTCCTAAATAAAAAGAAGAAAAAAAGGATCCTCTTTTCATGGAAATGGACTGATTTAGCGTCTGAAAAGTTCTCTTTAGCTATGATTTTTCGTAAGAAACAGCATTTTGTTCTGCTTCCGCGGACTCGGAACTGTATTCATTTCTTAGTTATAGCCTCCATACTGATTCCCAGGTTGACGGTTCAGCTCCAAAGGAAAGGAGCAGTTCCCGCCTGGGAACGTTGCATGGCTCGCACGAGAGTCCCTGATGCAGACCGGAACTGTTCGAGAAAAGAAAAGCGGGGGACTGACCCGAGCTATAGACAAAGAAGGACTTTGATAGATAGAATAAGGCACTTAGACATCAAAAAGAGGGCTACTTCACTATGAATGGTAACATATGAATTGAAACTAATGCGACGGGTGTCAATTACCAAAAACGACACGACCACTAACTCAGGCCCGCGGGACTTCTAACACAAGGCCGAAGATGGATGCTAAGAATATTTGAAACCACTGACGAACCATCACACGGATTCCGATCCAACTGCCCATGATATGGTAAGAACGGAATAGAAAGGCAAAAAAACGATTATATGCGCAGACGTGAAAGTTCTATCGCTATCGATAGAAGCATTCTAGCCTATTTTATTTAGAGAAAATTCTTTCCTCGAATCATGGGAAAAAGGAGCTCCTTGGGCGGAAGTTCCCGAGGCCAGCGAGATCCAACTTTATGGCAAGTCATAGCATAAGTAACTTCCTTCAGTAAGGCCAGCAATTACATTTACATTACATACGGACATTGAATACGAGGTGGCGGATGGAAAGCTCCGAAGGATCAAATAGTACTTCCCGCCTTCTTAGCCCACGCCTTCTTGTCAACCACTCAGGCTTTTTTAGTAGACCCTTTCTTTTCACCTTGCGCTTGCTCATTCCTTTCATATAGAGTATGATTCTTCTTTCCAAATCCACTTAGTTATTACCTAATCCCCTTTCTTCTTACCTAATTGCCTTAGTTCTTTCCATGTAAGAAAAGAAACTGTCGACTGTCAATCGATCTTATCTGTACACTGTCTAGCTTCTCTTTCAGTTACAGAGCGGAGAGAGGAATGAATGGACAGCTACGGATCGGCACTTTCTAATCCAAAGGAAGATCTCTTCCCGGGCAGATAAAGAGAAAAAAAAGAAGTGAAGCTTGGTTGTCGGATGGAACTCACTTTGACTGAAAGCAGCCAAGCATCCTCCTAAAGATAAAGAACCGACCGGTAACTTGTTGCCAATGCTGTTTTAGTCTATAGACTTTTTTATTCCAGTTGGAACTGGCACACTGAACCGATACTAGGGATGGAGATTTCCGTTTGGGAAGTTTCCTATATAAGTATACCGGCTTTGACAGTTGGACAGCTGTTTTAGTTCCGAGTTTGATTCATTCCTTTACCTTTAATCAAGCATAGAAGGAAGGACAAAAGCTGATTGGACTTCAACCGGGCAAGCAAGTCCGTGTAAACAGAGAAGCAGCTATTGAATGAATTCTTGACAGAAAGCCTGAAAGACCATGATAGTTTGAAAAGTCTGACTTGCCCAGCTAGAAAAAGAGTATGCTTTCTAAGAAGAGTAGCTGTCAAAAGGCAGGTCTCTTTGAATCTTCTATCTTTCTTTATCTTCATTGGGAAGATTGACGTCAGTCGAGCATAAAGCATAACTATCTTTCACTTCTTACTTTCTTATAACTATAGAACTGAGATCTCTATTATTATATATATTTCTATATGTCTATATATGTCACTATCTAATAACTAGAAAAGAATGTTGTTAAAGCAACACTCTTTTGGGAACTATTCCCTTCTTGGCTGAATCTTCTACTTCTCCGGAGTCAACGATGCCGCTTTTTCCGTTACGGACACTGCTGGATGGGTCGTTTTGGCTTCCTGACGCATCGGATTGTAGGCATCTTTCTTCTAGTCCCCTGTTCGTACATTAACAAGGGAAGTTGTCCTTCAAAAAGGCAAGTCTACTGACTTGCCTTCTTTCACAGCCGGGTCTGTAAGAGCGGATTCTCTTCCTCCAAGCAGTAAAGCGGGCAATGGCAAGGGCAATGTCTTTAGCTTCAGAAAGCTAGAGCCTGGAACATGATAAAAATCTTATAACAATCTCGAATTCCCTTTCATTGGTGAGATCGCGAGGTCACCCACGTGCTCCACGGCACGGGATAAACGGAGTTATATGCAGTCACAACCGTACCTTCATACTTCCGTAAATAAACTTACTCATATAACCGGTCAGGTGATGCGAGCATCTTTCATAAACTATCCAATCGGTTCTGTATCTGTAGTCGATTCTGTCCTTACTGCTCGAGGTAGACGCTGCACAACTGTGCCATCTTGACGACTTCTAAAATAAAAAGGAAGTAAGTATAGTATACGGAGGGCTCTCTACAATCGATGTCAATGCAAGGTGCTCGACGTAGGATAATAATAAGAAAAGGTTAGGGTGCACTCAATTCAATTAAGTAAATCTTGGCGCCCTTACGTACCACTACCAACCCTCCGGGCCGGTGGATTGAAAAAGAATCATGCGAGGCGTATAGGGAGAATCATGCGGGAATAGTTTGGTAACCGAATCGGCTATTTATCTTTTACTAAGCGCATGGATGAAGCGTTGGTCTTAGCCGAGGCTATAGATGAATCGATCAGTGGCAACTAAGGGAGAAATGACTCATAGACTTCCCAGCTCCACTCCTTTTCAGGAATATGCGTTTATACGTTGAATGAAATAGTACGTAAACCCCCGCCCCAGATGAGTTCGGCATAGCTTATACATTAAGCAGGTGGTTTATGCCCACTTGAGGAAATTGCCATGTGCTCATAGATCGTCATTACTCGGTGACGGATATTTGATCTATTATCGGAACCTAGCGCTACTGTCTCGATTTCCGTTCTCTTTTGTCTTCTTGGTCTCGAACATTGCTGTCAGTCTTCAGTGAAACTGACGAGTACGGGAATCCCCATTTGCCTACGGGGCTTTTCATTCTGAAAGCATGGATTGCTTCTGAGAGCCTAGTTCTCTCGGATCCCATACAAAAGATGAAGGAATGGATTTGACGTCACAGCAAAACTCACTTCGCTCGCCTTGGAAATCGGCGAAAGATAGCAAGCGGACAGCGATTCGGGTTCCTATGCAAAAAGAAGATGCTCAGCAAGCCAACCTCGTACACAAAACGAACAAACTCAGGCTCAGCCAGGGCCCTACTCTCTTCCATCAAGAGAATAGCTCCATCCCTCAATCACCCTATACGGGATGCCGGACCGGAATCCGCCTCTTCTCGGTTGGTTGAGAAGTACCCTTCCCCTTTTTTAGTAGGGGAACCCTTTGCAAGGGAAGAGTAAGCAAGAGCAGCCCAGAGATGAGAGGAAGAGGCTCAGTATCCACTGGTTTCAGTAGTAGGAGTTGCCCATTGTTCACCGAAGTCGTCAGAAAGGGAATCCTATCACTTTTCATTGGACAAAGAGGCTAGGTCCTAGGTCCCGTGATCGGCTAGAACAGCCGTCCATCCAGGGCTTGATGAGTCAAGAGCACTTTTCGAAAGGTCGTCTGCAAGGCAGGATCTATATTCCATGGGATCGTGGACAGGAATTCTTCTTGGTCCTCTTTCTTTGTCAAATGGGCAAGACATCAGAGGTGTAGCGACTACGGTAGTTGATGTATGAATTCCGCCCTTGACCGCTGAGAAGCTACTACTATTGCTGCTGGTCTAGGAAAAGATTTACGATTTGGTCCTTCTTCATGACTCGACGACTTCGGCTACTCAACCTTTTTTTTCTCACGTGGATATCGCTTACCCGACTGGTCATCTCGTCTCCATTTCGGTCATCCCTTATCTTTCATTATGTAAAAACATATTATGATGAGCAACTGATTCACCCAGCAGCGGCAACTCAAACCGCAGCGGCCAGGCTTACAGCGCTTACGAGAGCAGCCTATGATAATTCCCTTTCTCTCAGGGCATGAGATTCCTTTTCTTTATATATGAGGTCACTTCCTTCCTGATTCAAGGAAAGCGGAAAAGAGCCCAACAACGGGAAATTGAAGAGCGGATAGGAGTTATCATACTAACTAAAGCACTGGTAAGACCACACCAACATCGCTTCCTGATTCAATTGCTAGTCTTTTCACAACCGATTCTGCGCTGCTCTCTTCTTCACTTCCTCACTCGGGGATAGCCTTTTCGATCTTGCAATAAACGACACCGTTCGAGAACATAGCAAAAACCCCTGGCTGGGTAAAGAAAGAGCTCTTGACCTCTGCTTATTAGATTGGCGGAGAAAGCCACCCCTTTATACTATACCGCTAAAGCTCCCTACCCGACTTTAAAACCTCTCTTTCTCCCCTAGTAGGATCAGCCCTTTTCCTTAGTATGTCGAGGGTGGGAATGAGTCCTTTAGCTCTAAAGACTGGAAGTGGATAATAAGCCTTTTCCTGCAATGCTTGATCTCCATCTAATTGATATTTACTTTCATCTTTTACCTTCTATGCTGGCAGGCACAGGGTCTATTGTCGGATACCATGCCAATCATCTATTCTTTGACTTGGTGGGGCGTGGTATGATTTTCTTCCTTTGATGAAGGCTTGGAAGCCGGTAAGCACATTCAATCGCTAAAACCGAAATGGTTGGTCCTAGACCAGAATCCACATTCACTGGGAGCTATTGCATCACCGGAAAGAGGAATTCGAGAAAGGCATACGCCCGGGTAGGATCTTTTATCATACAGGTTAGAAAAGGACAGAATGAATCTTTCGAATCCTAGTATGCAATTGAAGCAAAAATGAAAGTGCTATCGTGGAACATTATAAGGCATAGGCTGTCGCTGTGCGCGGAGTAAACTTCGAATTATATAAAACTCAAGAGTCTTTTTAGCTCGTCTACAGATCAGTTTTATTAAACATCTCAGCTACTCCCTCTACCCCAACCTTAAAAAAAAAGGGTTCACAATCTCCCTCTTCCCCTAAAGCTAAAGTAATTCACGAGTACGAGCTACCTCTTCGTTCGATCATCTTCTTTCCTCATCAAAGGCAGAAGGACTAGGAGATTCGCTATTCTATTGGAATGGAATTTCATTTACTGCTACAATAACAATATTCAGAATCCTACTAACTAGTAAATATCCGAAATCCTCCTTGTTGAAAAGAGAATGATAAGACATAGGGAATACGGTTACGAGGTCTAAGATAAGTCCCATGGGATGGCTGGTTTAAGACCAGTTCGACCATGTAAGGAAAGATATGTACTATATGTTTCCCTCCGGGGGAATATTATTATATAGAATAGATGAGACCGTAATTTGCTTTTTCCTACTTCCGGGACCGGCAGAAGGATGGGAATGCAATTATACAAAGACACTCTTGCTACCCTACTATATTTATATTATGACCTTTACTAGCGAAAAGCGTATTTTATATAGTTTTACCTAGGGTTGGAATAAAGCCCTGGCTGAGGTACTTCCTTAAGTGGATTGTCCTCCTTTGGGCTCTTTGTCCTTCCTCTGGTGCTCCACTCTATCCCCTTGCTCCGTGATCAAGCACTTTCAGTGCCTATCCCAGGAAAGGCTAAAGTATTAAGAGATATTAGATAGGATGTTTAGATCAAGGAAGATTTCCTAGACTGAGCTGGCTCAATAGATGAAAGGTGGAGGTAGGGTTTGCCGGTTCTCATACAGCGCTCTTTTAGGGTAGTGCTAAGGCTAAGTAAGCTAGGGGCAGGACGTCTTAGACTAGATCAATGTGGGAATAAAAAGATGAAAGAGTTCCCTTCTTTCTTCGGCTGTAATAGGGAAAAACTCATTAGTCAATCCTTACCTTGCTGCATAGAGAGATTGAGTTTGACCCACGCGGAAGGAAAATCGCCCCTTATAACATGCAAGTGCCTATGGATTTCTACCGTTCCTCCAAGGCTCCTCAAAATCAAAAGAAGGGCTATTCGAGTCCACCGAAACCAACAGTGGCATAAGAAATCGCATCTGCAACCGAAACCCCAGCTGGCGCATAAGCAAGTGATTGGTCTTCTTCAGTCCTTATTAGCTATTAGCTTGATCGGCAACTGGGACACAAACGAAGGAGCTTTTAGAATGACTTCAATTGGCACACACAAGATTACCCTGCTTTTGACCTACTATCTATTCCATAGACTCTTAGACTGCCTTGTCTACCTTGAGGCCTTCTCGGGATGGGATACTACAAAATATGAGTTAAAAATAGAAAGAACCTTAGAATACTTCGGGCGGAGAAGCTTACACTTGTT
>CAOJCQ012087677.1:0-37500 GCA_948356215.1 Stillingia texana | reverse complement strand
AATGATCAAACAATTTTTCCTTGAATACTCAAGGGGATTGGGAGGACCTGCGAGGCGGGGGGAAAGAGCGATCGCAAATCTCACGAATTAATTCAAAAACGTATGCGGTGGCTCCTAAACGAACTTCTCTCCTACATCTGATCGCAACGTCTGGTCATTTTTTTAATAGTAAGGGGCGTAGGGATACCATTCATTTCTTTTCTCTGTCTCGCTATACAGGGCTTGATGTACAGTTTCCTCTTTTTCTTGCATTTATTTATGTTGATTTGCCTATTGTCACTTTCTGGTGCTGTGACTTCTGTAAGCCCTCCTTCAGATGAAGCGGCTAAAGCGTTTTTCTCTACTGCTCCGAAAACTAAGGATTCAGAGAGGTAGACAGGAAATGGGGTCTCACAGAGTCCTCTAGTTCCGGCCCAACTTCCGACTTAGTTCCTACGGACGTTGGAAGCGTTGACGATCTTTCTTCCTTTCCTTGTGGACATGACTACTTTTTAGCTGTGCTTGATTAGTCCTCGCATGACTCTTCTTCACACTGATTTCAATCCGATTCGTCGACTCGGATATCAATACCTTCTACTGATCATGGAAGCTAGTGTGGCTAATGTGTCAGCAAACAGATTCTTCGTACTCGACAGATAATTGAAGGTAATCCGTCTGAACTTTAGGCTGATATCTTCCAGATACTGATGGTAGGGAATGAGCTTCTGATCTTTGGTTTTCCAATCACCAGTTGTCTGAAAGATGATAAGTGACGAATCTCCATATACATCAATCTCCTTGATTCTCAAGTCGAGGGCGCTTCTTTGAAGCGCCTGTAATACACGCAGAATATTCTGCGATATTGTTTGTGCAAAAGAACCTCAACTTGAAAGCTATGGGAATATGGGCTCCTTTTGGCGAGCTTTAAGATAGCATGTAGAAAGGGGCTGCTCCAACTCCATTGGTTAAGTCATTTACCCGGGCTAGAAGCTGAAGGCGCCTAGCGAACCCTTCTCCATAGAGCCCCCTTTCTTTGACTAATTCCCCTCCTCGGGCTGGAGATCAAGAGTTGGAGGCTTGGAAAGGCAATTGAATGTATATAGCATGAAGGCTTGGTGAGGTGCCTCTGGAACTTCATCCTCGACTTGAAAGGTAGCCAGGCTAGAGAGATCGGCTTTTCCAAGTTAGGTCTATCTAAACTAAAATAAAAGAATCAGCTATTGTATTGGGACCGAAATCCGTCGATGCATAAAGCAAAGCTGGGATAGATCTATTCCAAGGCCGGTAACATAATATAAAGCTGGCATGCTATGAAAGCGACGGTGGCCGGGAAAGCAGTAAGCTAAACTCCGAGAGAAGGGAAGATGATGTAATACCGGCAGATCTTCTCTTCGATTGGCTTTTCTGAATCTCCAGATATTCTTATCGCAGCGGGTATTCCTTCCTTATTTATTGCAGGTTTCAATAAACTTGCTTGCCAATCTCGATATTCGTCACAAGAAAGACCCAATCTCTCGATAGATTGATGAGTTCCATCTCAAGAAGGAACTCCAAAGAGACAGAAAGTCGAAAGAAGGTAGGAAGGCAGAAGGATCATTACGGTACGGATGGTTTACACTAAGGCGACCTAGTCTAGATAGCTCGGGTAACTGCCTATAGTGCCAATGTTTGAGGAAATCCAAACGGATACCCGCTCGGATCTTCATTCTCTCTTTGTTAGACGATCTTGGAGTCTTGCGAGCTCTTCTTGTAAAGCTTCTAAGCCTTCCCTTGATCTAAATCCTTCCACATGAATCCTAATGTAATGGGATAGGATGGTACATCCATCTGGAACTAAAATATTATGGGTTAGCCTTACTTGCCTTATCAACCAGGAGATTGGCAGTTAGCCCGCGACTATCCTTGCTTTCTGAATGGTGGCCTCTCAATCCGGATTTAGAAGAAGCATCAAGAGAGCCCAAAATAAGTTTTAGTCAGGGAAGTTTTCACTTGTAAACTCGAATCTTTATAGATTGGGTGGTCCAAGCACCGGGCTCATCATAATAGGGATAGCGCGTCACTACACTAAGGTTAGAATAATTCCTCTAGCGAGAATCATTTCCTTGTGAAGTCATCCGTGAATTGAAAGACTCTTAGCCTACGGAAGGATCTAAGCAAAGTGAATATGTCAAAGTTATGCTTCTATCATCATATGGCCATGAGACCAACTCATGTTGGAATCTTCAAGATGTCATCGAATCGGCTGTACAACTTGACTTTGATCAACTCGCCCGCACAGCCTCTTTTTTGAGAGAAGAGGTTAAGGGGCTAAGTGACTCTCGAAAGTCTTTCTATCGCGTCAAGAGAAATGACTTAGATAAGATCATTGCAACAATAGTTTCATTGTCGAATGGATCTCGGAATTGGATCCCAATAGTAGCTGCTGCCCTTTAGTTAGTGCTTTATTAAAGCTGGTAATCTGATCGCTCTAGGATGCTTCTTTCAAAAGGTGGATGCGAGGAAAGAGCAGTCTTTTCAAAAAGTCAAAAAGTGCAAGTGGTTGGTTTACAAAGAATTCGTGTAAGCACAGGTTCTTATTGTTCCTAAAGCTCCGGACCTCGAAGCCCCCATCACCTAAGGCCTTTGATCAGGCGCCGTAAGTAAACCTCTCACTTCCATTTCAATCTGTCTTTCCGGTATGCCTTTTCCTGATAAGAAGTATGGGGCTCACATCGCTTCGGATTATCTAGAGCGCTACATGGGAAAGTAGATAGAGAACCCTAGGTAGGATTCAATGTCCCCTATCCTATGGAAAGCAGACTCGGCTTAGTTGAAGAAAGGGGCGGATGCTTCCCTCTAAAAGAGGTCTTTCATAGATAGATAAGGGGATGGTCCCACTCCTTCTATCGAGGTCTTTTCTCTCTCTTTTTTGAATTTAGCTTTCTGCTTCAAGTTCGCCAGCGATGGAAATCTTTCTCGACTCACAGATAAGGGATGTATGATTCCCGAACCTTAACAAAAAGGATTGATCTCCGCCTAACCGGGGCTAGGCTAGTTTCAGTGTTTGGTTCCTGACTTGATGGGATGGGAGTCACAAGGCTTTAAAGAAGGACGAGGAGCGAAGTAACTCGAGCAAAGCGAGAGGAACGAATCGAGCAAAGCGAGAGGAACGAAGTGAGAGGAGAGGAACGAATCGAGCAAAGCGAGAGGAACGAAAAACACAGTTTCATACTTCGAATTGAAAGGAATTCATTTCCTTAGGGCGCCAAAAAGGTATCCCAGCTCCTTACTCAGCTACACCTACTATAAGTCCAAGTCTTGACTTGGTCCAAAAAGTGGTTATTGACCAATTTCTCAATCAGAGGGCAGAGATTGGAGATAGCATGATCAGATCCCTCTCCACTGCTGGTCTGGTAGACAATCAGGCTCCGCCTTCGGTGATGCTTTGATAGTTTCTCATTCTAGGACTTCCCGGGACAAAGGGTGAACCTAGCCGGTTCTTTCACAAAAAAAAAGCACAATCGAGGAATCAAAGGCGATCTACGCCCCCATTTCTTTATTTCTTTCATAAAAGAGGAGATTACAAAGGAAGAAAGCAGCAGGCACTCGACAACAACAAGAGAAAGGCCAGTACCGGAACACCAACCCAATCTCGATGAAAGTACAAGCTAAGGGCGTTAAGGTTCCTCAACAACATAGAAAAGGAAGAAAGTTTCTGGTTCTGCCTCACAGTGACCGCGAAAGAAGAAGATTCCGATCCTGAAGATGAAGACCGGTCCAGCACAGGGGTCAAAGCCCTGAACCGACAAGGCAGCTCGTAAAGGGCCCCACTCAGAAGACTAAGAGAGCTCAGACAGCGATCTACATCGTCGTTCCAGCTGCCGATTCAAAGAGAGAAGAGGGGATCATAAGGTAAAATCTTGCTACTCCACCGCAAAGATACTGTTCTCACTTCATTGCCATTTCTTCGGTCTCTGCCTCAGAGTTAAGCTAGGCACTCTCAATTAGTGGAGTGAGGCGTAAGGAAGCAGACGAAGGAAGTGCTGTGTGACGTTAAGTCAAGTGTAGTTTTCTGAAGAAAAACAACTGGAGCGTAGCTCTTTTCCTAAGGGAAAAGGATGGAGCGGGGTTGCCTAAAAAAGCGCCTTTTCCTACTAGTAGAATGCCGGGTTTCCTCACTCTTATTTGAGTTGATGAGGTGATCTCGCCTCTAGGCAGGTCGAAGAGAAGGTTGTTATCACAGTCCTACAGCCGAATACAACAATTAGACTGCTCTGTTAGGAAGTGCTTTCTCCCAAGCATTCCCGGGTCTAAGTTCGCTAGACCGAGCAATAAAGAGGACGTATGTAGCGGTAGGCAGTTATAGACGTGTGGGGGCCTTTTCCTATCTTCCTCCTTCCTCGCCCACCATTCTTGGTTACGAAACCTTTTATTAGCGCGACATAGGCGCTGAGACCGAAATAGATCAGCTTTCTTAATCCCTTGATAGACATCCACCATTTTGGGATTTGCTCTAACCGAAGCTATTGCATCGTTAGCCCTAATGAGCAAGGAACATGCCGAACACTCATCGGTAAAAAACCCAATCGATGTAATGTAGCCGGTCTAGTCTATTGGCGATCAGTGGCATCTCTGTTGAGAATAGGTCCGCTTTCTTTAGTGCAAGCATCCGCGGCGGCAATGCATTCTTTGAATGGTACCTCTTCCGCGGAAAGGGAAGTGGTGGTCTTGTAATTGTTCAAGGCTGCGGCCGGGACCCCTTATTTATATAGTATTCTAATCCTCTACCCTTTTTCTCCTTTCTAAATTGAAATCTTCCATCTTTCCTTAGGAATGCCTTCTGTACGGATGGTTCACCTTTCTGAGACCATAGCTCAGGAACGCCTTCTTGTATGAATTAGAATTGCACCATACACTTTCGTAGAATCCGAACCAGGTTCGACGTAGTTAAGTAGATCAAATAGAGCTAGTCAGCTCAGTTGGTTCCGTAAAGTCGTTGAGTAGAGAAGCAGGGCAACCTTGTCCATGAGCTCAGTGGGTTCTGTAGATCGATGAAAGAAAGTAGGCAATGTGGAAGACTGCGTTGAGAAAGACGTCTAGCTAGCGCTAAACTGGAAAGGAAATAGAGGTCGTCCTGCAATTATGCAATTAATAGAAATTCATAAGAAGGAGATTCAATGCGATATAAGCTAGGTCAACCCATTCCTACCTTCGTTGGACCCTAAAGCTGGTTTTTTCAGCTTCAATCTCTGTCTCTGGGACAAGATTGAATTGTTAGGATATAGCTCTTATCTTTGATAGCCCAGAATCTCTGAAGAGCTATGGTAAAACGAAGCCGGGTAGCATTGGGAAGGCTAGCACCTGGGTAGTGGGCCTATCTTTCTTCTTATCTTACGATATTTATCTAGAAACTTTCAACCTTTCTTCGAGTCTTTTTTTTTTTCAGATTGCAGAAATCGCGTGTGCAAGGGGTAAAGGCGGGGAAGGAAGCGCCAGGTGGTAGGGGCTCATCACATGGAGTCTCAATCAGATGCTACAAACCGCGCTGGAAAGGAGAGCAGCAGCAAAAGGCTCGCAACCTCTGGCATTCACACCGAACCCTTAAAGGCCAAGGGCTACGGAGGCTCCCCCGGGACGTGATAATGTAACTGCTTTTCCAGGACCCCAGCCTCATTCGCAAACATGGATGCCCCCGGTGTCAATGGGTAATCCGAAAACGGATAGTTCCGAGGCTTATCAATCCGATGAGGAGGCGCTCACACTGGCTCGGCTGGATGACTTGGATAAGGAAAGTAAAGTAGGGAAGTAGCCCAAGATAGCTAGCTTTTTTATTCCCTAATCTAAAAAGCGTTTAAGTTCCATAAGCAAAACCTAACTTTTTCTTTTGCCCGGTATACGAGGAAGAGGATCGGGTAAAAAAAGGAGTCAAGCTAGAACAAGAAAGTAGGCTACGGTAAGATCTTTCACTTTTTGTGGGAAAGGCAAGAGTATCCTAAGTAGGAGTCTTTCCCGGGAAGGTCTTGTAAAATTCCTCTACAAGTAGTTGTTTCCAGTCATCTAGAGAGCCATTGACAGTTGGAGGGGTTTAAGGTTTAATTTAAGATCGAATTCAAGTCCTCGGGTAAGTTCTCTACCATTGTCTGTGGCAGTTGCTAGCGTAGTTGTAGTACGAAATCATTGTTGCCGAAAAAAGGCCAGTTCCATCAAGAACTTTTCCTTCTCTTGATAGTGTGAATTCATTAGCTAAGCTAATTTATCCTAGCGCCTTGTTCCTTACCTATTACGCTCGAGTTTTCAAATTCAGTTTAAGTTCACACTTTGAACTTGCTTATATAATTTCTGTAAGCCTATCTAATCTCCTAGTGATGGAGGAATTCTTACACATGCTATGTGGAAAGCGTCAGCCTTTACTCCCATTGTCGGAGTACCCACCACTGACCCTGAGAGAAAAAGCCTATAGGTTCCCCAGCTCTCTTTGACCACGACTCAGTGATTAGTTGGGAATCTTCTTGTCAGTTAGCTCTCCAGGGAGCGAAGGCAGTTACTGATTCAATTCGTTCGTAGGAAATCCTACTTTAGATGTAAAGTAAAACCTTTCCCACCTCCTCGCTATTAAAAACCTTTTACTGTTCCCCCAGTCAAATCAAATTGTTTGAACGGGACCTCCACAATACAAGGGGGACTACCATTCCAATAGAAAGCCTGTCCTCGGAATTCTTCCTCAAGATTGAGTCCGGTGGGATCGCAGCTGTCTCCTATTGAGACATAGCGGTATCAAATCAATAGGATGGATCTCACTTCCCAAGATAAAACAGGTATGATACTAGCTTGCTTAGCCCATGAGTCCGAAAAAGGGAATAAGTAGAGCGGAGGGAGCGAATAAACCTCTTTTTCCGAAGCTTGCAGCTGATACTTACTTTCTTTATACGATAGGTGGGATCGCAGCTCTTCTACAAAATAATGAAAACCAAAGTAAGGAGTGACTCGTGGAAGAAGCTTCTTCTTAGAGGTAGGGTCTCAGGATAGAGGATTCCCCTGCGGGTAGGCCCCTTACCACGATCCCTTCCTGCGCAAACATCTGTCCCGAGAAACTATACAAAGGCTACTACTACTAATAAAAAATGAAATAAGACTAGGAATAGGAACAAATAGCAGCTATGCTTATGTCTCTTACAATCAGTTGAGACTACATGGATTGCCCTTTGGTTGTTCGGTGTGCTTTGGCGTTTAGCGGTGGTTATGCAAGACCTTCTTCTGCTTCTTTTACATGGAAAGATGAGAGGAAGGAAGCATAGACAATCCATCCAATCTTCTTGCAAGGAAAGTCAATCTCTATAGCTGCTTGGCTTGGTTGGTCAAATCAATCAAGAAAACGCCCGCTTATCTTGTACTCGCGATACGGCTTTCAAGTCTCTTGCAGGTAGCTTCTTTCTGGGCTGTCCAACTGTGGCCTAGTTTCATTCGTAACGAAGCCATTGAGTTCAGGTAGTGTTTTCACCATCTACGTGAGTTCGGTTCCCCCTACTGCCCTCTTGATTGGTTATGCCGGCAGCCGGTGACTGCTTTATAGAGATTTTTTGATATTCGCTTTCGAGAACAATAAGATTGCCTGCTTCCAGTCAAATGATTGAGGAATTCAAACCACTTTTGTCGGAATCCCAGTTTCATGATGGAGGAGAGAAAACCACTGTTTCTAGATCAAAGAAGAACCATGTTTGAATTCACTTTCTTAAGCGTAATGTCTTATAAAAGATCGATATGGAATCACTCCTATCATAGGACTTCTCGATCTAATAAAGCTAGCATCAATCAATCTCCATCATCAGAATGAGATTGCTACGGCAAGGCAGCAAGAGAGGGGAAGGGCTAGGCAAAGGCAAAATAGCTAGCAAGATCAATATCCCCAGCGGTAAAAGGTGCTAATAGCATTGGTTCGCTGATTTCAGTCACATTGGTAAGCCGTTAATAGAAGGACGCAATAATAAGTCTGTTTATGTAAGCGAACGCGAATCAGACTCGAAAGAACGAGACAGGGGATCTCTAGCATGTGCGCCTGGGACACCTTAGTTATCATAAGTGGAAGGGGATGATGAAGAAAGCAATGCTTTGTTGGGGAAGAAGGTAAGGGATTACCTCCGCTTTTTTGGTAGCAGTTTCCGTGCGGGATGTTAGTATGGATGTTCCTTATGAAGAGAAGAAGTGTTGAGGTTAGCAGCGAAAGGGAAGGCTTGCTTCATTCCCGAGTATACGAGAAGAAAAGAATGAGCAACCCCTCTGAAGGGAATATTTGACTATCGGGACTAGCCTTCCCTTCTCTCCGACCCTACGAAGGTAGAGAGAAAGGATGCCAGGTATGCCGAGTTCTTAGATCTAGTAGCAACAGGTTCGACTAAAGAGGGGAAGCATATAACAAGAGCAGATCTGGCTCACAAATACGCCAGGGACTCTCCATCTCTAGAGCAAGTTGTCCCAAGTTGCCTTAAAAAAGGGATTGGAATCCCGATCTCGTAGAATCCGGCTTGAACAAGGGAAAAGCCGAATTTCGAGTGAAGTTACTAGAATCTTACTCCTCTCTGTCCTCGATTGGCAAGGAGGATATCAGCTATCAGGTCCTAGGGCTTAAAAGAAACTGGGACAATCAAATCCCAAAAGGACAGGGGTCAGATTAGGGTAAAAGACAGCCTAGCCTCCAAAGATGTAAACTAACTTGCCCTGATTAGTCTCCCTTATTTCCAGCATGAAAGGACCCAACTTCTCAAACCTTAATGAACGAGAAATCCGTGGCGTGGCCTATCAAGAACGAATCCTACTTGAGGTATATGGATTGGTATAGTCCTTTCTATTTTCCCTTCTCTCAGGTCGAAAAAGATCCCTTTCAAGTCATTCTCTACAGGACAAACAAGGTGGGGTTAGTGAATTTCAAAGGGTTACCTTCCAGCGGCCTTTGATCTCTTTTTCGAACCAGATTCTATTAGATCTTCGACCGTAATTCGCCAATCTCGATGAAAGGGCAGCTAACTGAACCAGGGATCTGAATAGAGATCGGGCTAACAACTTTCACCTAGTGATTTGAATAACAATCTTCCAACGAGTGAGGCAATTGAGATAGAGAGAGTCTTTCACCAGCGTATCCCTCTATGCCCATAGCTGAAAGAGAAGGAAGGACATTATCAGACTCGAGCCGGTTACGAGGAGTAAGTGAGCGATGAAAAGACGAGAAAATAACCTAGAGCTGGTCTGAAAGAGATATAGGAGTTTCCGTGCAGCGGAAGACAGACGTCTGAATGAGCTAAACTTCTAGGAGCAGAAAGAATCATTCTTTCGGGAGCTGGAATTGGCCATGTCTTTAGCTCTTTGTGTAGCTAGGAATCCTTCTCTGGCGAAGGCAACTTCTAGGGGTTCGAAATCTTTCTCAGTAGCTACCTCCCGCTTATCCTATCTATCTTTCTGTTCCAGGCACAAGATGACCCAGAAAAGCCAGTGGCCTAATCGTCCTTTTACTCGAGAATCGAGAAAGGGATCAGGTGTGAAACCAACGAAAGATCATGGTTGCGGTGTCGTTAGGATGTGTTTTCCTCTGCTAAAGGCTGGGAGGGAGAGTTTAAGAGACTAGAGTAGAACTATCCAATCTATGGCGGCCCGGATGACCACTTTCTCTAAAGAAATGGCTCTCTATCTTCCTTGGTTGAAGTCCTAGGAGCCTAGGCGGAAGCCAGTCTTTTGTCTTAACAACAAGTAAGTCTTTTCCTCAATTACCAGGGTGGAACTGGCAGGTTCGATCCCAGCTCATGATTCATTCTTTCGGCCAGAGCTTCCTGCCACCAAAGAAATTCAAGAGCCGTTAGCTACTCCTTCCTATCCGCTGGCATTTCTTAAAAGAAAGGTGCTAGCCGGCAGGGCAAGGAGGCACTCTCTTTATACTTCAGCTTTCTGCTCTTCCCTTTCCTTTCCCGAAAGGCTCAATCAAATAAAGAAGGAGACCAAGCATGACCTCTTAAGAAGGCAAATGTTTTTAGAGAAGACAGCTTCCATAAAAGAAAGATACGTATATAAATAGCCATAAATCCTTGCCCGTTCTGGCTTGCTACTTGCCGGGGAGTAAGGGCTTATTAGAAAGAAAGAGAAAAGGCGCTGCAAGAAAGAGAAAAGGCGCTGCCATCGGCGAGCAGAAAGTAGATTGAATGACGAGTGAAGAAGTTGGACCCTTAGTGGATACTTTACTTCATCGGATACTCCGAGAGGTATAAGGGATATTAGTTTGATTTCCCCAATCTGGATTGCTAAGACCAAGTCTGCAAGATTTTTTGAGGACGAAAAAGAAAGTCAGTGGGCCTCGAGACATTGTCTTTGAGGTCTTACCATAAGAGGGGTAACTATCTCTGCCCCATCTTACTAATAATACTAGCGGACTGCCCTTTCCATATCCAGTGGAAAAGACAAGCGCTGTGGAAACTCTGCCTGTGGTACTGGGACAGGGAAAAAGACAAGCAGTAACCTTTTCCAGCCGTTGATGCCCCACATCAGGCACCACCTGTGGGTGGTAAAGTGGCATTGAGGAGATCAAAAAGAGAGAGGAGATCATCTTCTTCGGTTGCAGGAGAAGCGACCACAGATTGGATTTCTGACGACATGGGAGCTCTGATGGTGCATCAGGCCAATAAGACATCTTCAAAGATTATCTGCCTAGCAGGTAAGGAGAAGTAGGTTCGGAGGAAGACGGGAGGGAATAAAGTAAACCGACCCGGCCTATAGTCTAGTTCTCAGGTAAAATGTAGAAGATAGATAGTCGGGTATAGTATGGATCTCTTTCAACCGGTAAAATGTAGAAGATAGATAGTCGGGTATAGTATGGATCTCTTTCAACCAGAATCCTTGCCCGACCAGTAGGCGTGGTATACCCTAGGTTAACCGTCATGTGATATTGTCTTTTAGAGATTTTCTCGCTACAGAAAGTAACTGAAAGAAGAGAAGAACTTGATCTTACATATGCTATTTTCATATCTGCTTTTGACTTTGAGGGCAGGTTTCACAGTTCCACTCCTCGGGCTGCATTGCCCTATCTTCATACCTTCGCCCCGATGTGAAAAGCATCCCCGAGCGAGTTTATTAAAGCATACTTTTCCTCGTTTATTAAAGCATACTTTTCCTCATCGTCTGCATCTTTAGTCGAAAGCTCTTTCTTTTATGAAATATTCTTGAAGACTTTCTTTTTCATTCAATAGCCCCATCTCCTATAAGAGAAGGAGCTTTCTTTTTTTTAATGACTCAACTCGTAAAGGCAAATCAAAACCTTTCTACGCTTTCTTCTCTTACGATATTTCTGTCTTCTCAATTTGCAACGATGAAAATGGTACCACTCCTTCCCCTTACATCCCAAGAAGCTTTGTTGGCTTTTGAAGAAGGGAATTCCACCGGCGAATAGGGCTTTCGCCCATTAGTCTATGTCCTACCCTAGTTAGGAAAATCACTATATCTCAGAGAAGGGGAAAGAGGAAGTGCTTGCTGGTATTAAGGGAACTCTCCTCTCCCAAGACGAGGGATGGTCCCGCTTCTTCATTGAGAAATTCTAGGTTCACCGAAAGGGGCAGTCAGTTGGAACCCCGTACTGAAGCAAAGGACCTGCCTTAGTCATCAAATCCAGGGTATGGTGGAGTAGTCCCAGTTTGCGAAGTCTCGCCTCTCCTTGATTAAAGAGTGGTGGGGCCAGAAGCCGGGTCAAGGTCGGGTGGTAGGTCAGGGAAGAAGCTAACCATAGAAAGAAGTTAGACTTTCCATTTTTTTTTTACCAAGGATCCTTTTCCACTGTTGATCAACTTTAAAATAAAAAAAGGGAGATGTAGGGGTCAGGGTCAGTAAAGCTATATAAACCATCGGGAGAGAGAGGAAGACCACCGTGGATGCCTACAGCTAGCCTTTCACCTTTCAGCAAAGGGCTTGATTGGAACTTGAAATTAATCCCATAAACCGGAGAGATAGATAGATAGAGGGAGCGGATAGAAGAACTGGCCTACCTCTCCTAACTGCAACTGTTATCGCTGGTTGAACTGGCTAAGCCTAAACCGCTATATAAGCTGAATTAGCTCGCTGGGGATCGATTCCTTGTGTTAATTGATCTCTTCTCCCGCCCCGTTGGAGCTCTTGGCCCTACCGTTAGGTAAAGCACTTGCTAACAGCCGGCATTCTTAGAATATGTCACTTGCCGATACTAGTTCCAGGGCCAGGGCAATAAGGGAAGCTCTTAAGAGAATGCTGAGGATGGATATACCTTCGAGCAAGAATGTTTTTCCTAGACAGGATCCGTGTGACCAACAGATGGGGAAAATGGAGAAAGCTCCAAAGATAAGACCCTCTTTCTTCGAGAATCTAGAGCCAGTAAGATAATCTTCGAGAAGCCACGAGAGGGGATAATCAAGCATTTGAGGCCTTTGTATATCGAGGGGAGTATTCAGAGTCTTGGTGGACAATGGAGCCGCGGTGAACATAACATCCTGCCACTAATAAGGGTAAGAATCCAAGTCTGAACCTTGATTCCTTCTGAAGTCTCCGTCACCAGTTTTTATCGTGGCTAAAACGAACATTCCAGTGGATTTAACAGTGGGCAAGACCACCAAGCTTAGTGCTTTCTTTGTGGTGGCAAGCATGGTACTGCAACGTACAATGCCTTACTAGGCAGAGATCCACTCCTCGCTTCATCAATTCTTAGTGTTTTGGAATGACAAGAACGAGATTTAGATGGGACAACGGACTCTTTGCGGTTCGGTTAACGCAAATCTGGCAGAAGCACAGCTTTCCCACAGGAACGTAGGACCCTTTATTTGAGGCTACTGCTGCCAGATGCTGAAGGGAGACCAAGCCGAGCCAGCCCCATCATTACCGAGATTGACACACAAACTATAGAAAGTGTACTGGAAAGGAAGAGGCCGCCAGTAATCTCACTGTCTGGCCCAGAAGCAGATGACGAGAGCAATGATGAGTAAGCCTTTTACTCAGAAGTCAAGGCCCTACTTCAAAGAATTTTTTCATTTTTCTTTATATACTTTTACAATGAAAGCAGGGCTCCACAGCCTGGCCGCTACGGCTGACTCTACAGGCCAATAAGTTTGACTCTATTCCACCAGCACCTAATAAGATGGAAGATGCAATCACCTCCCCTCCCTAAAAAACAAGCGCGCCACATGTGATGCATCTGAGGTCTTATTGCATGGAATAAAGTGCGCCAGAGAGCCTGTCAACCACTTTCATAGCAGCATCCATTTACTGCACAACAGAAGAGGCAGCAAAGCAAGGTTGCTCATCTCGAAAGAGGGAAGAGAGAAGGAAGACCGAAGAACAGACATTCCCCATTCCCCGAAGTAGCCTCAGATGTCACCCAAAGCCAAGCCAAAACCTGTGGAAGTCTCTCATACCTCACCCCTCTTTCTTAGGAAAGGCAGCAGCAATAACTCTCCGGGCTAGCTCTATCGGGCTATTCTAATCAGTGCTTCCCCTTAGTTGGAGCTATCTAAAGCGGTTCAGGTGAAGTGCTTTCGTCCCTTGTTACAGCGAGTGTTCCAGTGAGAGCTTTCCCTTTTTCAAATTCAAAAAAGTAAAAAAATAACTGCTTATGATCTTCCCCCTCTAGCTACTTATGCCTTTCTGCCTACTGCTTCACTAACAGAAGCACTCGGAGGGGAACTTGGAGCTGAATCCGTGTCTGACTAGGGTGCTGGTGCTCTAAGCTGTAAAAACTTCCCCCGCGGATAGATCTCTTCTCCTTTTCTCGGCCTCTGATGCCCTCCTGCCCGGAACTAGTCCCGATGGAAGACCAAAACACTTTTACGAACCTTGAGCTCTAAAGCTCTCCAACAGCTCTAACAATGAATGGAGACTTCCAACCTAGATGATGCCCTCCTGTCTGCAAAAGGCTTTGAGCCACTCTCCGGGGATTTTACACCTCTTCCCCCAGGAACTATAAATGATTCACCCGGAAAACACATTGCGGGAGCTAAAGACAGAGTAAAAGCCTGGGAGTTCCGGTCCGCTGATTGGTAGATGGAAGTCTTTTCCTGAGGCCAAGACATATATGTGAACAGTTTCTTTCCCTTCTCCTCCTTTCCGCCTAATGTAATACCCTATGAGAGGTAGCTAGAGATGTAGGCAAAAGATTGACTAAGCGAAACTAGTACTTTTAGAAGGCATCTCGGCACCGCTGCAACTGGGGCATAGAATAATAAATA
Source organism: Stillingia texana (assembly GCA_948356215.1). Classification (NCBI taxonomy): domain Eukaryota; kingdom Viridiplantae; phylum Streptophyta; class Magnoliopsida; order Malpighiales; family Euphorbiaceae; genus Stillingia; species Stillingia texana. The sequence goes on along the minus strand of CAOJCQ012087677.1, from coordinate 23,326 downwards.
GGATAGCATCATCCCCCTCTTGCCTGCTAGACCCAATGGAATGGATGGAAAGGAGTTATTCAAGGCCTTTCCTTTAGATTGACTTATATAGTATGGTATGAATCAAGTTCCTTCGTCCACTCTTCTCATTCCCAGTTCGAAGTCGATGTCTTAAGCAAAGTAGTGCCTAAAACCATAAAGAGCAAAAGAGACTCGGATGAAAGGTTCTCGCATGGGCTTGAGCCTCTTGAAAGCCAACGGTCTCATTCCAATCAGTGTGAGTGCGAACCACTTCCTTGTCTTCGGTCGTAGGTTGCAAGCGAAGACGGGCAAGTCAGTTCGGTCAAAGAAGCAAGGTGCGTAGCGCCAAGCCGGTTCAAAGCTTCAGTTTGAAAACAAGCAAGCTAGGAATGGTGTCTAGGTTGAGAGCGATCTTCGTCCACACGTAGGCCAGGCAAGAGTGAATTAGACTAGCTTTCCAACGGGCAAAGGGTACCCTTTTTTCCATTAATTCCTGTTCTTGGTCAATAGTGAGAGTAGCCAAAGCAATTCCTTTTCTTCAGAAAGCCAGTCTGTCTTATCTTATACAGTAAGAGCAAGCCGCTTTCACAAGCATTCCCTTCAGTCCAACGAGCCAATAAGGGTAAGCTACTAGGGTAAAGAAGTGGGGTAAGCTACTCTTTTATCTACTCCTACTGGACTCTCGCTACTCCGACTTCTACTGCTATAGCATTAGGAACTAGCTTAATTAAGATGGGGCTCCTGATCTCAGGATTAAGGATTAGAAGCTTCTTTGCTTTCCCTCTAGACTATAAAAGGGAGTTAGGCATTGGTCCCGGAAAACCTTCTTTTTCTTTACCCTAAACCCGACCCTCCTCTAGGGCTTTCTCGAACCCGGCAAAACTCTTTTATTAGCATCTTTTTACCTGCTTACCCCCGGGAAACCCAATAGCTTTAGCGAGAACAACTACAATAGCTTTAGCGAGAACAACCACAATAGCTTTAGCTGGAGCAGGCCATATCTAAGCCTTTCACGAGAACAACCACAATTGCTTTTGCTGGAGCAGCTACAATTGCTTTTGCGGGTGCAGTTGAGTACCCAATGCGGTCTCTGGAAGCAGAAATTCCAGTTGTTGACCCCCTAGTACTTCCCCTAACGAGGATGGGGAAACGGCGCTAAAACGCGTTTTTATGGCTAATGCATTGATGTTCTTGTCTGGTTTTTCAAAACCATTTGATACAACCCTGGATCCCGATCCTCGATCCTGTTTAGCATTCCCCGACCCCTAACTCTTTGTGAAGGAAGTTCGCAGTGGAATCCCCAATTGGGTCTCTGGAAGCAGAAATGCCTGTTTATAACCTATTCCCTATCAGTCCCAGAAACAGGCCTTAAAACGCATTTTTATGGCCAATGCGTTGATGTCTGGGGACCAATGCATTCTTCGCCAACCAATGCATTCTTAGCCACCTTTCTCAAACTCAAACTAATGCCCTGTTTAGCAATTCCCCGGCCCTAGAGACAGATTCCCTCTTAGGGCAAGAGATGCACCTCTTAGGGCACACGCTAAGAATTTACCAGCTCTTTGTGTTTGGGCCCGGCTTGGAATCTCTCTGCTTTGACCTGCGACTTGGGAAGGAGATCAGTGCTAATACCGACTTCGAGAAACCTGGTCAATTACATCGAACCTAGCATTCCCCATATCATACCTTCGCTGAGGGTACTACGAGCATTGTGTAAGAGGTTGAAGAGTGGCGGTCTCTTTATGTGTAAAATCTCCCCAGCGCGAGGTGCTACTGCAACTGCTTTAGCGGGATCGGGAGTGGAAGGGACCCTGGCTTCTCAACCAGATCTTTAAGATCTGGGAGTTGTTAAAAGGAGGTCTCTGATATCGGAAATTCCAGTTGTTGACCCCTATGTGCTGAAATCGCGAGGGGGTCCGAACTTGCGTTGTAGGCCTCGGAATCGCCCAACTTCTCTTTTTCAAGGGGTTTCCATCGGTTGTCCCTAAGACTCCTTCTGTCTCTCTTCTCTCTTCTGGCAAGCCGCAACAGTCTCTTGGGTTAGGGTTCTTCACCTTCTTCGCTTTTCCCGATTTCCCGAAGACCCTTTTTTCCGATTGGAATAACCATAACCTTTTCCGATTACCCTTTTTCTCTTTGAGTTTGGGCCCCCTACTTTAAATTAAAGCTGGACCAAATCATCCTGGCCGTAAGCCTAGCATTAAGAAAGAAGAAGAGGTAACATTGAGAAAGAGGGAATAGAGAATGACCCACGCTATCTGCTATCTGGCTTTTAAGTACAGAGTAGGTTCGAACTTTGCTTTATTTACTCTATCTAATGCCTTTGCCTTTATATATGGGGCTAATGCCCTTAGATGTCAAAGCCGAGACCCTTTCCCCGGGCGGGATCTATCAGCGCAGGGCTTATTCCTTCAACAGCAGAGAACAGAGCAGCAGCAAGACCATCATATTGAATAGTATCGGATTCTATTCTGTATCAGAAGGCTTGAGTACGCTCAACCCTTGAGTACGAAAGTAGGCTCTTCCTTTATTACGCTATTCTTCCCGGAAAAGAGACAAGACCTCTTTATGCCGACTCCAAGACCTAGTGAAAGCAGAAAGCCAGACGGGATCTTCTTCTTTAGAATACGATATCGCCAAAGAAAGGTCAACCGAACCGAAGCACCGAAACCTTTTTCACAAGAGCTTCACCCAAGAGGAACAAGAGGAAAGAGTCGACTATAGCAACTTATCCCGAGGCTCACGGAACTACCTTTTTTTGTTACTGAGCTACTTTCATCCTCATTTCCTTCACTCACAGAAGACCTTGCCAATGACAATCTCGATTTAACTGCAAGCAAGGCTGGTAATACCGATCCTCCTACTGCGGTTACGCCATTTGCTAATGTCCTTATTAAGGCACCAAGAGCCCTTATTCCATTCAATGGCAATGCTTACTTTGGTCTTCTCTTTCCAGGTTCCAGATAAACGGCTAGGGATATTTCTTCTTACCATCTCGGGAGAAAAAGAAAGAAGGAGCCCCCCCTCCAGTCTAGTTAGTTACTTTTCGCTTCCCCTGTCCCTGCGGCTTCTTCGGGCATTAACTTGAAGCGGGTGGCATGCATGGATGTCTTTTCGGCCTTAGACATTTTCCCTCCGTAGCAACTTTCCTACCAGGACAGCGAAGATGGGGCTTAACCGGTATTGGTGCTTTGGGCATTACGAAATGTGTCTGTTGATGTCGCTGTTCTCTTATCTGTTCTTGGCCGCTGCTGGAGTAAGGGCTCAATCAAAAGATTGAGAGCTGGGAAACCTTAATAGATTAATAGAAATGTGGCCACAAGCCCAGAAGAATCGCCCTAAGACCCTTCGGTCTTTCCTTTTTACTCATATAAATAAAGAGAATGCGCTGGTATAGAATCGATCTTTCTGTTTCGGAATAGAATACGGTCTTTGAAAGAAGGAGCTCTTCGCACTTTTGCCCTAGGATGTGCTCTTTGCCTTTCTGCTTCAAAGAAAGAGGTGGGGAGAACCATCAGTTGGAGCACCCAAAAAGCTTGGGAATTCGTAAAATTCTAGGGAATAAGAGTACCAACGGTACAAAATTCGCATTTTTCTTAAAAGAATTCCACATGTTCATCCGGGAAATTGACAACAAAGTAAGTTCGGAAGGAAAAGCTCTTCTATTAGCCTTTTATCCTAGAAGTTTAGTACCACTCAACAGAATATAACTCTTTTAGGCTAAAGCCTTCCTATCCTATTTAATTACTTGGAGCAGTTCTACCATCCGATTACTCATCCTCAACAAGGGCTTTCCACGGGTACGATTTTGGAATACCTTTATTTATAAGGTATAGCGAAGAGCCCGGCTAATTGAGTTCCCTCTTTTTTTTTACGCTTCACGTTTCATACCATACCAGATAGGGATAGGATAAAAAAGTCACTCGACCTAAAGGTAGGTAGGAATGAAATTAGTCGTGAGAACGAAAGCTCCCGAAAACCTTGTTTCCCCCCTCGGATTTATGCTTCTTATTACTGTGCTTTTCTTCAAACCGTTATTTTTTTTTAAACCTTGTCATAGTCATTCGAACATTCATAGTGATGACCACTCTTTCAGAGAAGAAAGCCCTATGAAGACTACTAGTCGTAGCTGTGATTGTGTCCAATAAGCAAGTAGGAAAAGAGCTGTCCTTTTTTAAAGGAATTTAGTCAAGGCTATTCCATGAAGCAAACTCAAAGTCTAGACTGTGCGAGAGCTTACTGCATTGATTGAATTTGAAGAAGAAGGCAGACTTTGAAGTGGTCATCGCGCAGATGTGAGCTTTTATAGCTTCCGATTTTCTGGATAAGGAGATCTGAGCAATTGAAAGAGAACAAACAGGTATCCCAGCTGTCTCGATGTCAGAGCAACTCTCCCTATCTTTGTTGGTGAAACTGGGCTTGTAAGCATGGTAATTCCGGCAGGAAAGAAAAGAGGATAAGGCATTCACTTAAAGAGAAGGAATTCTAGCATTCATAGAAAGGATATTTTCCTTCCCGGAGGTTGATCTTTCCAAGCAGGCAGTAAGACCTTGCAAGCTAGGATCTAAAAACGGTAGCACAAACTAAAACAGCATTTCCCGCTTCGCTATATGATTGAATTATTTTCTTTTTTTAAAAGGGCTTGTAGAGCTGTATTGGATTTTTAGTAACCGCTACTGTAGCACGCACGTGATAAGTGAGCCTGAAACCCTCTCAACGGATGGATCCGGGTGAGAGTGATAGCCAATCCCATCCAGTTGGAGTTCTTCTAATCATCTAGAGTACCTACCTACTAGTAGAGCTATAAAGAGTGAGTGAGAAAGCCAAAGGAGCGGGGAAGTATGAAGTGTCATATCCCGACAATGGAAGCAGAAAGCACTCTTTCTCAAGGTAAGCAGGAGGGCTTTTGCCTGACTAAGATAGGAGAGAAAGCAGATAATCAGTTGCAAGACCAGAGAATAAGTTTTCCAGTGCATCTTCCGAAAGCGGAGAATCGGACGACAGGGCATACCCAGATCGAAGAGATAGGCACGAAGTCACTCGACTAAGGACTAAAAGTGAAGGAGTTGGCTTACAGCTTGACAAACTAGGAAAAACAAAGAGCTAACCTTCCCAACCGGGAAGAATCAACCTTACATGAACCGAAGGCATCCAAGGAAAGAGAAATGCCTTTTAATATGGCCTAGCTGGGCTTAAGGCGAGGAAGAAGTTTCAGCCAAAGATAGAGTTTCGGCTAAAGATAGAGGAGTGAAAGACCTAGAATAGGCTGATTGATTATATTCAAATAGTTGTTTAGTACCCCGAAACCAGATCTACTTCTACTGCAGCGTATGTTTCGGTCGGAGGATTCTTTTGTAGGGGGAGGAAAGAAGAGATTAGAATCAGAGAATATTGCTGTTGAGGCCAGGAATAGCTATACCACTGAACCTCTTATTCGAGAGATCTTCCTCGAATACTTTTTGTCGAGTAGCTTCCCTTCACTGCTTCCGCTACTGAACTAGACTATCCGCTAGCTGCTTTGGTTATGGGCCAACCGCTACTATATCTATTTATGAGATGCCCTACCTGTGCCCCTTGCCCTGGGATAACATCCAAGACTAAATGAATCTTTCTTTAGATTGACTATCCTATAGCTTGTAGCTTGACTCCTTCTTCTTCTCGTTCTTGGTCGCAGGAAAGTGGAATCATTATTATTCAAAATATTTTACTCTTACCTTTCTGGTAGCCTGCGGCTCGGAGAAGACTCACAACAGAGGACTATCGCTTCTTTTATTCAAAAAGTACATTCCTAGTCGGGCGGCGGCTGTTAGGTCACCTATTTTGTTTTGAGACCAAGCCACTACTTGCGTGTGTATAATACCCCCACATTGTGGAACGTGCTTGTAAAGGAACTATCGACCCTCTTCATGAAAAGTGTTTACAAGCCACAGACATCTAGTCAGGGAGTGCCATCCCTAACAAAAAAGAACTCTTTATTTTATAAGTAGAGCTATGACTTACTTAGTTTAATCCTACTAGAAAGGCTGAGAGTTACCTACATTGAGTAGGAATAAGGGAAAGATCCCCTCTAAGCCTAGGAGCTCTTGGAGGCCTGCTACAGTTGGAGTTGCCTATCAGCTGGGCTAGTCTTTTAGTCGTTTCCAGGGCTCTTCTCTTAGCTTTCGTTAATCTGGAAAACCCCGACTCCTTTCTTAAGTCAAAAGATTCCCCTATGTTAAAGGGTCCCTTTCCACCCGGTTTTGACGACTATGCAAAATCATCGATCTGCTACTCCCATGTGCTGCTACCTTCCCAAAAGTGGAATATCCCAACTTACTAGTAGACGAGTTCTTTCCTTCTCCCCCTCTCCTTTCACTCGCATCACTAGAGAACCCGAAATCAATACGAGACTAGACTATTCAAAGCATCAAGAAGAAAATGTCTAAAACTCTCCCGGAATCTATAGCAGGTCTTGAAAAAGTGAATCATAACTTTTCAAAAGAATGAGATTGGTTTGCTACTCTTCTTTAGATTCATATATTCCAGCTAAAGCCATTCTTTTCTGCATCTTGACTTCTTCCTAGGCTAGGATAGAAGCCTTATTGCTCTGCTCTGAAAGGTACGTCGGCGCTAGAGCTTCTGCACTCCTTCCTTCAACATCCTACACTTCGCTGTTACTAGAGCTCTTTATCTCCTTTCACTCCAAAAGCATAGTGTTCGAAGCGAGAGACCGCGTTTAGGCTAGAGAGCCTTTGATTGAGTCAGCGAGTAGGTCGCATAGGAACGAGAGAAGAAGCTTGTTCAGTCTACTTTTGCTTTGGTGCTTAGAAGTGAGTCAGATCTGATCTTAGCCAACTCTCATTTGACTAAAGTCTCTTAGATGCTCCGAGCCACAGTTTTCAGTAACACACATTCCTTACGCAACTTTCTATTCCGTCAGTGCCCAGGACGTGGGTGGGAACAAGGAAAGAAGTCTTCAAGGCTAAGGAATCCATCGATGGAAACAAATGTACGAAGCACTTCTCCCACTATAGAATCGAGACCCTAGTATAGTCACCGCAAGAACCGCTGCATAGCCGGATTATACGCCTAAACTATCTTACACTCTTTCATCAGTTGCGAGACAGGAGCTATAGAATCGTTGAAGCCGACCTCTACTTTCTGAAGTACAGGTCAAAAGAGGGCAAGATATAGCTATCTACTTGAGATAAGGTGTAAGAAGGGGGCAAAGGTCAACGCGGTCGGGAGAGATAGTCTAATCCAGGTTAAATAAAATCTTTCATGGAAGAGCGACAGGGAATCTTTTCTCAGGTAATGGGCATCCGTCTCTTCTCGGCCAGGGTCTTTTGGTAGTTTAGCCTTCGATTGTCTTACTTGTCCTTGCCAATAGCAGTCAAAGAGTTAAGTTTGAGTACAGAAGTCTATTCACAAAATACATCTTCTTATTCCGATTTCCGATCTCTCAAATGCTCGGATTTCAACATAGGTGGACGACTCGCCAAAAGGAATATCCTCCTGGTTAGACTTAATAGACGAAAAGCATGACAAGCTAATGTTCTGACTGAAAATCGAAGGAAATCAGCGGCTCGCGAGCGAAAGCCATGTACTGCCCACTTACATAAAGAGGCTCCGCGTAAATTCAAATATATTGAAAATGTTTCTAATGTTCCGACTTCTCGTATTTAGATTCCCAAGTGCTCTCCATTACTATTAATTCCTGATTGTTGGTCTAATTCTTGGTTGAAGCGCCTTTGGCCTGCCGGACTCTCTTTTATTATATCTTTGAGCTCTTCTCTTTCACCTCTAGAACCACGTCCCGCATAAGCATATTCGCCTTACTATCTTTAGATCTTCTTTCTCCGACCAGTTGTTTGAGCCTTTTACTAGCCCTGCCCGCTTACACTTGACCCTACTGATGAGCCTAAAACCCTGTCCATTTCCTAAGGATTCTCCGTATCACTAATAGCTCTCAGTCTTCAGTAAGTGGAATTCTTGACTAGAGCAAAGGCTTGATCTTTCTTTTTCGGCTTCACTCACTTCCTGTAGATAAAAAGGATCGGTTCATTCATGTAATAGAATCTGCAGTTGGTCCTAAGATCGGATCTAGTAATAGTATATTCTTAAAGATCAAAATCAAAGCCAACTACTTAATAAGTAAATGATTGCTTTCGATGAACAGAATCCTGAGTCACTATCAAGGACATTCATTGGTACCTTTCGGTATGTCATTTCTACTGGGATGACTTCTCGCAGGGTGCCCCTGACGTCTTTCATGGTGGGATGACATCAGAAAATGGAAGGTTAAGGTAAGCGAAGGTTGTTTATCATAGGTAACTCTATGTAAAACAGCGGTTAAAAAGCCATATCCCGACGACTGGGCGATGAAGGTTATTCGTTTGCTCAGGAGTGATGTTTAATCCGCTTAGACCTCTGAAGTTCGTACGTGGATTTCAGTCGGTCTATAGCTTGGATTTGAAGTCGGCGACTGGTAGATGGTCTAGGTTGTTATTAGTTAGTCACCTCGCTCTTTGGCGAGTATTTAGCGTCAGCTGTGGTCAGTGCATCATTGGGGCTATGTCATATTCATTTTTAACTTAGCGGACCCGTACGTTATCTTTTTTTATGATTGCCCAACCATTAGGTTACTACATATACGTATCATGGTCATTATTCTCATTCTCGCTTTCACATCATTTCGGCCTTATTTTGCCGATCATTCTGCTCTTGAATGGTGGTTATCCTGAGGGAAAGCAATGGCCCTATTTGAGAGGAAAAACCTGGATTAAACCTAAGGACTTTTTTAAAACATAAATGGGGCTTGAGTATCCTTGTATGATCCTCGGAAAATGAACAGGAATTTCTTTAGCGTTCAGTAATCCGTAATGGGCTTGCTCAATGTCTTAAGTGGGTTCACTGGTTCAGCAAACTCAGCTCTAATTACACTGAAACTCTCTCAGACGTTATTGATTGATATTGACTGTTTTGAGACTAGGTACTATCGTCGGAATGTAGATACCTCGGTGTCTTCTTTCGGCATAGTATTTCGTCTTCGCCACTTGTGCATTAATAACCGACTTCCTCGTCCTTTCACTTTGGCCCTAACAGCTCCAATAGCAAAGACCAGTTGAAAGGTAATGCCGTTGCTTCTTCTCTCTCTGCTCTTGCTAGCAATGACATTTGAGGAAGAAGGCTCCTTTAAGAGACAGAGACCGGGTACATGAAAATGGAAAGAGACTTTTCACCAGAAATAGTAGCTGCCGAAAAAGGCATGATGTTGAAAGTGTTCAATAATCGTTGCTCATAGAAGTAGGATGAAATCGGGCTTGATGCCATCTCAGTCTTAGGGCAAGGAGTTCATCTGTCTCTTCCACAGCGGTAATGGCGAGAGTAATGGAAGTGCTTAGGGATTGGATTCTTCGCCAAGTCAAGCAGTCAAATACCTCAGCTACGTCGTGAACAGGAAAGCAGCTTCTTAAATAGGAAGAATCGTGCAAAAACAAAAAGTCATTCTGTCTTGATGGCAGCTATCAAGCTTCCCTTTGTGGATAGAGACTATGAATCAAAGCGTCGAACCTTTCATCCCTTCGGTCCTTTCCATGGGAAAGAGCCTAGCCTTCGAGCTAATCCGACTTCACTCTTTCTCATGCATAGCTCGCTCCGCCGTAGGAGCCGGGGACCCAGGAAAGCGCGGGAAAAGTTCCCAACGCCGCTCTTTCGCACTCCCCACGGAACAGCCTCGTGTGGATTAGGGCTAATGAGTGAGCTTTCGCTTTGAAAAAGTCCAGGATACGCTAGGTTTCGCTGCCTTTAGCGCTTCTCTTTCTAACTCTGCTTTCAGTAGTAAATTCGTGATCTTTATTACCTTTCTTTCTTCCACTGAAAGTGGCATAACAGCTATTATTTCAATCTCCAGGAGGGATGCCGATCGATCTGTCTTCCCCATGTCGTTACCGCTTCGTAAGCCCTATCAATTCCTCCCCGGTAGAAGACTCAACCTTCAATCAATGTCCCCTGCCCACACTCACCTCAACCTAACAGGTAGCCTAGCCAAGGCTCCACAGAAAGAAGACCAACTTCTATTGATTTTATCCCCCACACGCCACGTTTGGATAGAAGACGACCGACTTGAGCAGTCGCTAAGAGAATGTATAGAATGAAGATCAAGACCGATCATATGACAGAAAAAGCTTCGCTACATTAACGGCTTCCTATATCAAACTTCGTTTAGTTACTTTTGGGAAGTAAAACCGTTATAGTCGTAGGAGTAGTTAGCCAGTAGGCTCTCTATTAGTAAAAGCTAAAACGCTATGGGAATTTTCATTTAGAATACCTTTTCGGGCAATATATTTGTGGGGATGGCAACTATTTCCTAGAGGAATTTCTTAATCTTTAACAAGGGATTTTAAAAGAAAGGTCACTAGGGACTATTGTCCTACAAGGATATTTTCCTTAGGCCTTATCAGGAGAAAAGATGAAACTATCTATTCTACATAAGAGAGCTTGATAGCATTTCTTCTCTCCGGGAAGAACTGGCACCATAGGCTAACCTATGCTTCTCTAGTAGGCATAAGCAGATAAGAGATAGATAGTATGGAGATTGATTAGTTTGCAGACTCCGTGTGTGGGAAAGGAATAGGAGACTCAAATATTAAATAACTACATAAAAGAGGATTGCTTAAGTTAAGGCATGTAGAAGGATCCTTGTCGGTAATAGTAATTGTGATAATCACAGTCTTATTTTTATTTACTATTTACATAGTAGAGTCATACCTTTCTTTCTCTTTTTGAACATCGGTAGGAGGATGCCCCCTTATAAGGGCAAGCGAAGCGGAGCACCTTTCTTGTATCGTAAGCAGCATTTCAATGTCTTACGGCTCTTACGGCCAGGTTTCCTTCACTTTCACTACAGAGCTGAGCTATACCTATACGAAGCCATATGGAAGACTAAATGGGATAATAACCCACACGAATAGGAGGAGAGTACCTTAGTTGCTAAGGGCTCCTGTATAAAGCTTATTTATTTGCCCCCTTTAATAAGAGATAGACAGAGAAAAGAGATCACTTCTGGCTGGCTAATACATACTAAAGTAAAGAATGAAAAAAAAGTGCCTTGCGGCATAATCCGCCCTTAAGAGAGAATAGTGGGATCTACTTGCGTAAGAAAAAAATTTCCCTGCCAAGTTTGGGCCCTTGCATTTGCTTTTAGCCTTTGAAAACCGCACTTAAAGCTGTAACCATAACCCTTCTTGCTCCTAATCAATAAATAAGAGCTGCTGCCCTAGTTGTTAGTACTCTTAACTGGACTTCCCAACTGGAACTCATTCCTAAATCATTTACTCTAAGTCTATTCTTCTCCTTTCAAAGACGTAACTCCTTTCAACCTTCTCGCTCTAACTCAAAACCAAAACTATTCATTTTCTACCAAGACTGGTTCGAAACCTGCCACTATTCTGGGGACAGAGCGCGGACTATCCTTAGTATATAAGAGATAAGTGGCTCAGAGTCTTATAATCCTTAAAACGAGGAACTCAGAGTTTCAAGATTGAAATATACCAAGGGAAACTCATTAAATCATTACTCAACTTCCTAACTCAACTCATAACTCAGAGCCTTTCAAAAGTCTGGCTAAGGCTAAGAATATACCAGAATCCGACAATGAAGCATAAATTACGTAGAGTGATACTCGAAATAACTGAAGGTGTATAGTCGCTTTTAGATTCAATACTGTAGCATTGAAAGACATGAGTGTGGCGCCCGGTCTTTTCGGGGGAGGAAACGGGAGAACGACCTCGAAAGGAGGGGTGTCGTGAAAGCGGTTAAGGAGGCTAGTAGGTCACGTGACAGGGTTCCAGGAGAGGAACTTCTGTTTGTGGCGTTGGCGAACGTCAAAGATTACTACAACAAGGCAATCCCAGACATATCACTTGCTTGGAAGAGGCTAGTAGGTTTCGGAGGGGTTTTGTATATACAAATACAACTATTGTCAATATATTTCTATAATAACTACTGCTAAGTATAAAGCTAGAGTTGAGGAGGATAAAATGAAAATGACCTTAAGGCAAGTCGATCAGGATAAAGCCAAGAAAGTCATATCCTTTCCTTTTTCTAAAATTACCGGAAGAAGCTCTTTATAAGAGGAGCACTTCCCTTTAAGGGAAAAGGGGGTCTGACGCTCTCATCTCACTCCTAAGAAAAAAGCATATAGACATGAAAACCTTAAGTCTTGTAATTTATTATTTCGGTTGTAGCGCGAGTTTCCGTTTGGTGAACCCTTCTCGATCGTCTTATTGGTATTGTGGTAAGCGGCTTCTTGCCTGGTGCATTGCCTTCCTTTAAGTTGATTGTACTACTCTTTTCTCTCGAAACCGCATTCGTTCATTTCTTTCGTAGAGGGAGTGGATTAAGTTGACTTTCTTCCCTACTCTATAAGTCAGTACCTTTCGCGGTAGTAGTCCCTCTTTCGAACGAAGTAACTCCTCCCTTTAGGGCTCTCTCTACGCGTGATCCGGGAATACCACCTATCTCTATCTATGGAAGGAACTGCTTGGCACCCTGCCACTTCTGTTCTGGCCTAGCCCTCTTTTCAGCTTGGCACGTTTAAAGAAGTTGCCTAAACTGACGGGGCATAAAGTTCTTCTTTTCGGGGTTGGCTTTTACGAAAGGAAGTGAGTTGAAAGCCGGCTCAAAAAGTGTAAAAACCAGGTGCACGAGTAGATGATAACAGATTCATCTAAGATTGAAATGATTGGAGCTTCTTCCTTCTCTTACATTCCAACTTTTTCTATTTGTTTACTCAGGCAAAGAACGCTTTTCTACGCTCTTATCTTATGATAGTTAGAGAGAAAGATCACTCCTAAATGCAGCCTTTCTCTTATATACGATACCACCAGACGAATATACGTTAGGACCAAAGTCAACTGAAAAAACTCAAGCAATCACGGCTTCTTCAACGGGTGAGGGAGTCGAAATCTCTTTCGCCTGGTTACGATCCGATCTGTCTATTCTATGATATTTCGAGTTAGCGCGTAGTGGGAAAAGCCCCCTTTTGGCTCCCTTACAGCCTTGGTCAATCACTCCCCGGAACACTTTCTATATCTATCTGCTTTCTATATCTATCTTCTTTCTATATCTATCTTCTTTTCAAACCATCTTACCAAGCACTGAGAACAAAAAGGGAAAAGATTGCTTGGCAAAGAGGAAGACCAGGTAAAGCATTGAGAATGATTACCCCGATCTCAGCTAGAAGAATCTCACGATCTGAACTATTGATAGGGAATCACGTTGGACCCTAAACCTGTCTTTTCTAGCTAAAATAAAGGAGTAGGAGTCAAGTGCTAAATCTTCTACAGAAAGTAGTTCCACCACTGGAAATGGCAGGAAAGCGAGTAAGAGTTTCAAGCGCCAATTATCAAGGACTGGATCTTGGAAGGAAAGAAGAACTGCTTATTTCAAGGGTAATGGGAAACTCTTCTTCTTATTAGCTAAAGGCTTCATGCTTTCTTAGCTCTAAAAAGAAGGAATTTCTCAAGAGCTGAAAGAAGAAAAGAGTTCGAGTACCGAGCTATGTCTCCGCGAAGATACCCTGGAATCTCTGAATGAAAGGGGTCTTACCCGGCAGCAGGGCCAAGCATTAAGAATGAAACTAAACCCTCATGACTGTTGAATAGTGCCCCTTTCCATTAATGCTTGGTGGCCTCCGCTTTACCATTAGCTTAGGGTACTAAGACCCCCAGGGTATGATACCTTATAGCTTCACAGTTCTCTTTCTTTAACGAAGCTGCGGCGCTTCCAGGTGTAGTTTTAGCGTCTCCAGGCTTATAGGAACAACACTTCATTTGAAGGTATTCTTGTCGGGCTTGTGTCTGAAAATCTCCCCAGTTCCCAATTAGGATGAAAACCGTCTTTTATTATGACACTTTCCCAGAACGACTCCTGCCCAATCTCTTGGGTCCTATGCGCTTTCCTTTGGCTTTGTCACGAGCAGGACTCGAACCAGCGCTTTCAAGCTCTTACAGAATGCTCGTTACAGAATGAAGGATTCTGAATTAGCTTTCGGCACTTACCTAGCGTATTGCGTACTTAATAAATGAATGAAACGACTGTTGGAGCGAATTGGATGATCGAGGCTTGAAGGCATGCATCTTCCTCTAAATTCTCTTTGGTCTAGGGAAAAGCGGATCCTTACACACCAAGGGACAACCGACTTAGGGATTAGTTTTCGGATGTAATTGAAGGCAAAGCGGGAAGTTAAAGGCGCTAGGAGTGGAGAGCTTGTTTCGCGTTCTCTTTCACCTATGAGTTCATTGATGGGATAGAATTACTAAGATCCCAGAAGCTCTCTCTCATCTGCCTAGAAGCAACTTCGGGCTTCTCTCATTTAAGAAGCAGACTGATTACTATAGGAAAAATCATTCTTCATTCCAAATCTCTTTGTCTTTGGCCCAGAGTTAAGCTTTGGACTTCCACCTTCAGCTGCTTGTTCTTTTCCATCCAGTATTTCAGACGTGCTTTGGCAATATCCCGTTCTTCTCTCAATTCTACCTCAGGCCGACGCTCATTCTCATACACCCTCAGCCGGCGTCTCATTTCTGCTAACTTAGCCCTCATTCTAGTATCTTTGGCAGCAGCCGCTTCTGATTGTGCTTTACATTGCTGCATCTGCTTGTCAAGCTGCAACCTCAACTCTTTCAAGTCATTCTCCAGTTCTACCCTTTCCTTGTCCAGCCCTGATTTGTCTTGAAGCTCTGTTTGCAAGGCCCCCACCTGATCTTCTAATTGTGCCAACTCTTGCCTTAATCCTTCCTCAATTTCCTTGGCTTCTTCCAGATCAAAGTCCTTTTGGTTAGCCAGTGCTTCAAAATAGGCACATTCTGATAATAGTCCCTCGGCCTCATCTTCAGCCTCCTGGAGCCACCCTTGCGTCTTTTCTAGTTCTCTACAGATCTGACTCTTTCTCTGCTTAGACTGCTCCCTTATCTGTGATACCTTAACCTGCAACTCTTCCTTTTTCTCGGTTAAGCTGGCCTGAAAGCACCCTTTCTTTCCCCAAATACTTCTGCTGCTCCTCTTTCTCGGCTCTCAGCTGATTCAACTCCTTAATCAACTCCATATGCTCACTTTCCAACTTTCTCTTCCCTCGGGCAAGACATTCTATCTCATCGGCCTGGGCTTTCTTCTCAGCTTCCCATTCAACTTTCTGTCTTTTATGCACATATTCCGCCTCGGCCTGCTCGTCGACAATGCCATCATTCCTTGACCTAGGGGCGGCTGAACTCGGGAGTGGACGACTCATAACTCCGTTTGCTCTTTCCAGGCGCCACATGCGGTAAGCTTCAGCTAAGCATCAGAGAAAGCTAGAAAGGGTTTAAGAAGGCTAGACTTTGATCTCTGCTAGAAGAAGATAACGATTAGAATGAGTTCGTACTTCTTACCTTATAGCCTAAACGCTGCTTTGGATAGCTGGTTTGGAAGCGTATAGAAGTTTCATGTGTTAAGCATAACGAAAGACTAGCAGCATTCCTACTCCTTCTACTACAGAAGTAGAGCTTTGGTCTAAGCTAGGCTTTTGCGCACTTCTCTTATGAGATTTCGACTCATGCAGGACTTAAGATCCTAGTTCGTTTTCTCAGTAGTAACAGAAGTCTCCCCTGGATAGGTTGACACTCGGGGAGGAGGCCAATAATCGAATGTTAGGTTTTTCCTTTGTTTCTGGGAGAAGGTCCCATTGCAGCTAGCCATAATTTCCAAGAAGGCTTTTGTGATGAAATAGAGCGAATAATTATCCAAAGATCTCGGTTCCTCCGCTCCTAAGCTAACTAAGAGCGCTATCCCCTCCTTCTGCTGTCAATCAATTGAAGCATTTTTTGGAAAGGACGTTCCCTTTGTAGCAATCAAGCTGGAATGAAACCACTCCCCGACTTTTTGAAGAAGTCTTGATGATCTTAGTGAAAGTAGTGACTTCGACTTTCGGTTGTTCTAGGAAAGCGTTGCCAATTCCCAACTACTCTCCGGCGAAAGCCTAGGGCCAATGACGGAAGCAGCAGAAATCAATGGATTGGTTAAATTAGCCACGTTCCAGCGATCAGGGACTCGCCAGACGTGGTTTTTTTTTCCACAAGAATTAAATGCTTGTAGGTTATCGGATCAATCGCAGTAGGTATTCTGATCTCTTTCCCAAGTCAAAGCCCAAACTCAAAGAGAAAAGGGGGCTAGGTGTGATATGGGTCTCTCGCTCGAAGAAGGCAGCAGGGCTCCTCATTTCGAACCAGGAGCCGGAAACAGCTTATTGTCGATGAGCTTCGAAGAGATCCACTTTTTGCACATGAATCTTTCGACCGCTGAACAGAATATATCATATATATAGTAACTCCGGGAATTCAAGAATGTCTTCGCCCTAATAGTTAGGATACCCAGAATCAACTCTTAGGAGGAATTACACAACTAGAAGAAGAGTAAGTAGTAGTACTTTTTACTCGACTCTTAGGGAGAAAGAATGAAAGATTTACACCTCTTTGCGAGAAGAAAGAAGAAGCAGCAAAAAAAGAAGAAAGGGCTTGAATCCCACGTATATTAACGGAATCTTTCTGACACAGCTACCTTGTTCACCGAGATAGCATGGGGTGCCCTATGTGGTCTCGCTACAGTTGGTTTGAGGTCCGACTGGAACCCGGCATAAAGCCTACATCTGAAAAAGCTGCTTCTGCTGATGTGGCTAAGTCGCCCCGATCGGATAAGTTGCCCACTACAGATCCTACTGAAAATCGGGGGTACCTGGGGCATCCGGATCCTCCGATCCTGCAAGCAAGACAGCTGATAAGTCATCGAAAGCAGAGTACCTCCTCGTTAATTGGAAAGCGATTCCGTCCGGCTAAAAACGGGCGCTTCAAGCAAAGTAGACTACTCATTAGAGTCTTCAATGTTAGGGGGTGAAAGCTCTTTTCCTTGCCGTTCTCCTGCTGCATGTCTCTAAGGAAGAGCCTTACAGAGAACCTCTCATAGCAGGAGTTAAAAAGCAATGATGTTCCATTCGGGGGGCCAATATGACGACCTTTACAGGGAAGTCAAACTGCTAAAATTACCCAGAACTCAAAATGGGATATCTCTTTAGCTTTAGGGATAAGACGGGCCTCAAAATGAGTTCCACTCCTTTTGGAGAGTGAATGACTATTCAACAAAATACAGGGTCCAGTGCCCAAAGCGTTCTTCCTTCACTACTGAATGCGAATGACTAACTGATCTAGGGAGCAAAGCGTCCTTTCCAGCCCTGCTTTCAAGGGCGAAGAGGGGTTGATTTACTCTAGATCGAATTCGACTGGAGATTTGGATTTCCCAGCTATAAAGGGCAAGAAGCCAAAGGATAAGAAGCCCAATAAGAATAAGAAGAAGCTCTTTTTCTTAAAAGAACCGGTTTTGGAGTAAGGGATAATAGTCTTGTCGGCGTAAGGGAAGCTAGTTCAGCTGTTGGCGGAGGGGCTAGAAAGAGATCGGCCTTGGCTTTCGGGTCTAACTTCCTTCCCCAAAGGAAAGGGATTTGGCCGGGGTCGATCAAGCCCTAGAGTATGGGCGGGTGCCGGATAAAGAGAAAGAAGGTTTCAGGGACCAATGCGTAACTCCCTTTTCCAGAGAGGGTCTCTAGGGCAACAAATGAGGGAGTCGGTTGAAGAAGGCCTTTTTCAGAGGACAACGCAAACCCAACTCCCAAGAGAGTATGGGCGCTGGGGAACAATCAAACGAGGTTTGATCTCCAGGTCGAGGAGGCCCAAGTCTCTAAACATTTCTTAGTTTAGTGCGTAAAATCGACGTTTTCCCATCCAGTTGATACAAACCACATGGGGGGTTAGAAACTGGAATTTCCGATATATCAAACCCTTGAGTCTTGTATATGAATAAAGCCCTTGGGCGAACTGCTTTACTAATTAGGTGGAGGTGGGGAAGAGCAGACATTGGTTTGGTCCCTCTACTAATTAAGGCTTTTAGGGACAACCGATTCCAACCCCTTATGTGTGAAATGAAATAAGGCTCACCAACAATTGAATATCTTTCGCACGAGCCGCTACAAGGGATTTTCGGTACCAGTTGCATACCCCTTGTACCCCCTGGGAGGTTGAAAGTGGCCTTCCCCCCGCTGTAGGTATTTCGGGATAAGGAGCGAAACGAATGGGGTGATCTATCACCAACAGTTATGGGAGCATTAAGAAATGCAGAACAAGAAAAGCGGGTTCGCTACGCTGCTGCGCGCCTTTGCTAGTGCGAGCCCTAATTAAGAAATGCGCCTGGTGACCCGAACCCCATACTATAAAGAACCCCATTTGCGTTAAGGTACGGACTAGAGAAAAGATCTGCTCGAGGTACCATTTCTTATCTCCTTAAGGCATGAAGAGGTCGATCTTTCAGCTTCTAAACCTGAGTTTAGTGCCCCGAGAAGGGAATCATCAGCTGTGGGGATTTTTTTCTCTATAGATGCGGAGTTAACTTATAGCTTAGCACTTTCCTCTTTGACCTGGGGAGCTCTTTTGCCCCATGGGGCTCTTAGGAGTGGACCAAAGGCTCACAGAGTTCCGCGAAAGCCGTTACCAAGATGCTAGGCGAGGGCTTAGGGCAGCAATCTCGAGTACTATTACTATTAGGCCGAGCTTTGCCGAGTGAAAAGAGAATTGGTATAAATTATCCTAAGTGAAGCAAATGCTACCCAGTTGAAGATAGAGCCGCTAAGCAAAGACAACTAGAGAGTGCGAGGGACAAGTTTTAGTGGATGGTTGATTCCCGGCCAGGAAAAGCTACAGGTGAGAATCTTTCGAAGAGTGAAGTCCCAATCCTGATGAAAGGCAGTGACATCTAGGTAATTGTTTAATTACTTGAGTCGGCTCTCATTGACAATTTACGGATGAAATCGCTGCCGAGTTGTGAGCACGCTCCGCACCTCAACTTACTATACGGAAGCGCATTCTGGTTAGGATTCACGTGTAGCTTATTCGTCACCTTCAAGCTAATGGGGGTTCTGGCTCAATTATATTCAATTCCCCTCCGGTTCTATTAGTGACATAGTGACAGCAGAACCCTAATCAGAGTCCGAAGTTAAAGTGGCACATGACTCTTCAACCAAAATCTCATCTTGGGGCTCCTAACCTTGCTTTCGAGCCAATTGCCTTTTCTTCTCCTATGCTATTTCATCGGTTTAATGGAAATGAGCAATGCCCTCTATAAGAGCTGAGTTAATCGTCTTCTTCCTAGAAAAAGTTCTAAGACCGGTAATTATTCATCCCTTTAGTACTACCTTTTCGGTTCTTGGTCCAAGAAAGCCCTTTTTCTGGGCTCTTTTAAGGTGCAAAACCTGTGTGAGAGTCTTATTCTACTGATCCAGTCCCTCCCTCACATGCTGCCTTCCTTTTATCTTATTCAAAGATGATAGCACTCGCCAAGGCATGGGAAAGCCTTATACATCCCTCCTAAAGTCTTATTGCTAAAAGCGGGGCTATTAAACATGACCTGAGGGACACATAGGAAGAAGCTAATTGAACCTTACTAAGACTAAGACGATTAGGGTAAGGTCCAACAACTCACGAGCGAAAGACAGAAATCAACGAATGGAAGCCAGAGGATGCCCTAGGGGCTATTCCACAACTGATGGACCAATCGAAGACTGAAAAGACAAAGAGATTTCGGATTAGCCTATGCTTATTACTGATAGACTAGATGGAGAGCCTGGTGCAAGGCGGGAAGACTGAGTACTAGCCCTTTGAATGTGATATGATAGGCTTCGGGCATAGCATAGAAAGGCTTCGTATATTGTGGAGTAGGGATCGCCTTCACTATAGGTGCGCAGAAAGAAGACCAATCGGATTACCAATAAGGCTAGCGGCTGCAAAGCTTGAAAGCAAGGAAAGCAAATAAGCTTCGGAAAGGTCGAAAGTTGTAAGGAAGGCACCGGATAAGCTGCTAAGGTAAACTACTTCCGTACATCGCATCCCCTAGGAACTTAGAACCTACTACCTGGAACCTACTTCACTCGGGCCTAGGGAAGATACCCAGCTTTGCGATCCTACTCATACCCTGGAATCAAATCACCGGCAGTCTGCTCAGGGTTCCAAACCAGCAGCGAAGTTCCTTTTTCTTCGATAGATTGGAATCGGGTCCATCTTAAGCGGGAAGAAAGCCTACCGACGGGTATGAGTTCAAACAGGGATGAGGCAGTCAAGAACTCATGAGACAGCTTGCTGACGGAGCTATTACACGAGGATTGATTCACTGCGGGGCCTGTTACACAAAAGAACTGAGGAGTTCACTCAGAGAATCAATCACAAGCCACTTTTTAGGCCATTTATCGCTGGTGCCGTTTAGCATAATATAGAGCTCTGTCTCATCAGCAGAGTTGATCTGACACTATTCATCCACAGTCAAATTAACCCTTAAGGGACTGAGTGGCCTACTAAGAGTAGTGCGGGAAGGAGCGTATCGAGAGGCAAAGGCAGAGACGCCCGGAAAGTAAAAAAGGAAAAAAAAAAGTAATACAGAACAGCGGTAAGGTAATGTCGCATCTGAGATGAGAAGGAATTGGCCAGCTGGAAGTCAGTTTCATTTGGTGATCTTTATCGTAGAATAAGAAAAAGAAAAGTAGCTGCAGATGAATGCCCAGAATCAGCTGCTGTCGCAAAACTGGCCTTTGAACTTTAGCCAATAGTCTGGATAGAACGGAGAGAGCTCGTTGGGGGAGCTCTTTGCTAATCGAGGGCTTCACTTCCGATTTAGTTTTCACTTACTTCCCTATCTATAGTATAAGAATGGGGCTTTTAGTAGCTTTTGAGAGAAGTGGTGACAGGCTTGTGATCTAGCCCGATCCCTAATGGGGAAACTAGAGCTAAAGCAAATCCTGTAGTTAGGAACATAGCACATCAATCCTCTGTACCGATGGGACAGCAGGGAGATAGACCTCGGTCCCTGGTGGGAAAAGACCCTATTCAGAGGAATCAATGTTTGAGAAGGGGAGACAGCCGATCGAGTCACCAAGCCTTAAGGCAAGAGATTCTAGCAGCTTACCCCTTTCATCCCTGAGGTAGTTATGGCATTTGATCCCTTACCTTAGGGAGTACAGGCATTTAAGTCAGGCTGTCTTGCTCTGACTATTCAAGCCCCTCCTTCTTTAAGTTTAAGGGACATTCCTATTTCCCTTAAACTTTGAACTGGATTTGATGAGTGGACCATTCGCCTCGAAGGAATTTGATTCAGTGCATATCGATGAAAATCACATATATATAAAGACTTCCATTGAGAGTTTCAAATTCTCATGAATTGACCAACTTTCTATATCGAAAAGGTATAGTATGAGCTTCTATCCAATCGAAACGAAAGAAGAAGCAATTTTCGCCTTATCTTTGCCTTTCTTTATGTTCTCGAAAGGAGAATCGAAGGCTTTACACCTTTCTTTTTCTATGCTTTCTTCTCTTAAAATATTTCTAGTTAGAGATGATAAGGATCACTTCCTCTAAATAAGCAATTCAAGATAGAAGAGACCCTCCTTGCTAAGCGTGTACGACGCATTCTATCTATCTGAAGATGAAGATCTTAGAAAGGCACTGATTACAGCTATGTCCTTTCCTGAGGAAGAAACTCATGCAGAGGTTGCAAAAATCGGCGGCTCAATGCTGTTCTATAGAATTATCAGATGAAGACTTATTGCTGGGGACTAAATTTCACAACCGGCCCTTGTTGATGGCTGGAAGTCTTGAAGATATACCTGTACCCAGAATCATGTTAGACTGCGGGTCTGCGATAAACATCATCCCTTTGAAGATGCTGCTGAAGTTGGGATATACTATCAATGATCTCAGTCTAACCAATGTCATGATACAAGGATTCAACCAATCGGTCAACAAAAAGGCCCCAGCCGATTTCGGTTAATGATCGAAGATATGATGACTTATGTCATCATCGATGCTATCACCTCAACCAATGTTCTTTTGGGGCGTCCTTGGCTGCACGAACACAAAGTAGTGCCCTCTACATGGCATCAGTGCTTTAAGTACAAGACTTCCGAAGGAGAAAGCAAAAGGATCTTTGCAAATACCAAGCCTTTCACGACGACAAAAGCATTCTATGCAGATTCAAAATTCTATTTGGAGCCAACTATGGAGTTTTGAAAGCCTGCTCCTACACCTACAGATCAAATGGCTTTCTCGGAAAAAGAAAATAAGAATATTTAAGCAGGGCGCGGGCCGACAATGAAGAAGACGTATCGCTACATCCCTAGTGAGCAACGTCGGGAAAGTGATCCCATCTTTATTTAATTTAATAGAAGGGGTCTCTCTCTAAGAGGTTCCATGTCTAAGACTCAAGAGCTCTCAAAACGTGGTCATACCAGCCACTAGACGTCCTCCTTTACGTTCTCCTCTACGAAAGTTCGATGTTCCCTGTCGACAAGAATGAAGGTACGGCCCTATAGACCTCTCTTCTCTAGACCGGACTGCCTCAATCACGTCCGGATTAAGTCAATAGCAAGGGAGGCGGAAAAAGAGCCCTTTGAAAGAGCTTCTTGCCCGGGTTTTTAAGCATTTAAATAAGACAACACAGGGGCCTAGAGTAGAGGCTCTTAGACTCTCTTCTCATACTTAGGAGAAGGGAAAGAAACTACGACATTAAGCGAGGTTGAAAGAGCACAGGGAGCTGCTCCGCCAGTTGGTGTAGAGAGATGGGTCACTTTTTCGCATCTCGCGCTGTAGTGATTGGTAGAGGAGCCGAGCGTATGCTAGAATCAAGTTCCTAAGGGCTTCCACTAGGCAATCGGACCACTGAAAGAAACTGGTTCACGCTGCGCTTTCTTAGTTAGAGTTCGGAAAGCAAACTGATTGTAGGAAGGAAGTGACAATATGTGCTAAGAGGGGGCTTAACCGCTCTCGACTTCGTTTGATCTTCTGTCGGTTCCCGGAAGAAAGATGGACTTAGGAAGGAAAACAGACATCCATACAAGATGAGGAAGAAGGGCACCCAGGGACGGATTTACCTTTTCTCCAATAGAGTGCTTATGCCAGACATAACTCTATCGCCAGACTCGATTCGATCACAAGCAGGGGTGGTTCAATCTATCTACGTAAGCTTAGCTCATTTAATCTCCCTCGGTCAGGTCTTCGGTCGAGGAAAGATCTATCGCGCCAGACACATACCTAGCTCACACCTTAACTGAAGGAAGGTGCTCACAAGACTGGCTTCGCGGCCCTTGCGTCCTTTTGGTAATACTCTTGCGCGATTCGGACAGCACCATAAATGCCAGCGTTATCCAAAGTCTCCCGATGATTATATAGAATGAATCTGCTTCGTCCATTCTGGGAGGCCGACGATATCGATATAAGACGGAGAT
>CAOJCQ012042665.1:0-10076 GCA_948356215.1 Stillingia texana | reverse complement strand
TTGAAAGAATAATATATGCATACATAAATAATTTGTTTGTTGAAGTGACAACATGAAATACAACTTGATTTACATGCTTAAATTATGAATTGGTTTTTCCATATATGTGTATATTCCACTAAGCGTTATCGCTTAGCACGGGTGTTAATCCATGCAGGCACTGAAGCAAACGATAAGTCGAGACAAGCATCTACTGCAGGGCTGAACCAACACAACTGATTAAGTGAATAAACCTTTTATGTAAATATGTTTTGTAATGTTTGTGTATAAATAAACCTTAACACAAGAAATATAGGTTAACTAAGACAGTTTGTAAATATAAATAGTTAGCTTTTAAACTACTAAATGAATGAGTCCTAATGGTTAGAAAGAATGCATGCTTAGGATATAACTCTGATGGGAAAAATTTATTTGGGACTTTTGCATGTAATGAACTAAGTATCCACTGTGTAATTGTATTATGAACAGTAACATATGTACAGATGTAAAGTTCATGCGCGTCACGGGCGTGTGGCGTGTTGGAACATTACAGTGGCATCTAGGGTGCTACAACCATCATTTATTGTCTTTCCCTTTTTCTTCTTAGCATGAAATAGTGCATCTTCCTCATTATCCGACTCTCAAATTGCAGATTATTGAATATTTTAGCTCGGATATCGTTTTTCATGTTATTAAGCAATGCTTATAAAGTTTTGACAGTCATAGGGGTTTTATTTTATACCAATAAGGGTTGATTCGAGTTCAGTGGCGTCTCGATGGGAATAGCTCCTCATTTGATGGTTGTTTCGATAAGGAAATCAAAGTTCCCTCCTTGTTAAAATGTTAATGTAGTTTTAGAAGTGTTTTGTTTCATCATTGTCACTGGTGATAATGGTACTAGTCATATGCTATCAATAAGCACCAAATGATAGAATCTGAGAAGAATAATGTCCAATATCAAGTGCGTCAAGGTACGGATTCCAGTTAATCTGCAATTGAGAGCTATCGATGAGATCGAGAATTAAGCTCCGATGATCAAATTAGTTAAGGAAGCAAGAATACTTTGTTAGATAAGTAACAGAGTTTAGAGAGAGAAAGATTGAACATGGAATAAGGAAGTCAAAGCTTCTTTATATAGATTTTGAGTCCAACCATATATATGAGACAACTCATTATCGTACTGTCGGAGCATGTGTCAATTGTGGGTAGTGGACCACTTAACTCTACTCGCGTGCTCTGTCATCAGGTTCTATTTGGTTGGGTTTAGATAATTGAGTAGGTCACAATGTATGATACACGTATGGTGCATATATCATTAAAAAATTTGATTATAAATAGTTAGGTATAATTATAAATATATATGGTTATCTCATTATGATTATTTAATATTCAAAATAAAAAATATTTTGAAACTTATATTTTTTAATTTAAAATATTTAAAGGCCAAAGTCCTGAAATCAAATAAATCGCACTAGATAAAATTATTTGGATCAGTTTGCTTTGATTATTAATTTCAAATTTGATTGGTTCATTTACAGTTTTAGAAGGGTTCAGTCTAATGGATTTGTTTGGTTGGGCGAAGTAACCAATCCGTTTATATTCAGCTTTGCAATACTTTATTTTCTTTTTTAACCATAATATAATAATTTCTTGGGCTATTTCAAACAAAAACTTATCAGGTAATGATTAAGTGCTTGTGCGTATATTATGTGCGTGCATCTTTACCTTCAGATGAGTTCACGCCTCTGATCTGACCGCCGATATGCGTGAGAACCACAGCGCGTCTTGCTGTATCATGACAAAAAAGAAAAGCAAAACACGGTCGATACTATTAATAACATCGGTTATAAAATGAATGCTCCTTCTGTCCGATTGCCTCCCCTCGAGTTTCTTGCCTCAATTATTTTTTCTGGCTTTTCTTTAATCTTTGGCACGTTTGTATTATTTGTTTTTATCATATCTTCTGCTATCTTACGCTGTTCTTGGCGTTTTTGAAATTTTATAAATCAATGGCTTTGGTGCTGCCAATCTTGCATTGGACGCTTGAAGTGTTATCGCGTTGATGAGCTCCCAAATTATCCATTTCAAATTATACAAGATTTTGGGTTACTGGGTCTCTGTGTTTCCTGATGGGCAATGCTGCTACTCAGTACCCATATGGAATCACCGTACATTCCGCTGCAAAATCTGGTTCCAAATTGGATACTCCAAGCTCCGATTTTCCTTATAAAGTGCGATTTTCAAGAATCAGCTTATATCAAAGTTCTTCCTCCATCAGCAATTCCAAGGTATTTCAAAGTTCCCTCTTTCTTTTTCAATTACAAGTTCCAATGATCTATCTTGCTGCAGAAATAAAAGATTAATGGGAATCGAAAGCATTAAAATTCTCAATCCTTTTGTTGGTATTATGCTTTAATTAAGAAACATCGATTGTTTGTGATTCTGTTGAGGAACGTAGTTTTGGCTTTTGCTGTTACTTAGAGTAGCTCATAGAAAGGCAATGCCGAACCAATAAAATACAATAACTGAAATTAATATGGAAAGTCGAACTTTGATTAAGCAAAAATGGAAATCAATGGTTTACTCTAAAAATTTCGTATTCCAACTTTTATTATCACCTCAGCGCTATGTCAACATTTTTATTATAAAAAATTATACTTTAACACTATTTATGGATCCACCAGTTTAAAATCTTCACTGGATCTCATGTTCTGCATTGGAAGGATAAGAACTTATGACGCACGGATCCCACCCATTTTTTCTTTTATAATGAAACAATTTCATTTATTAAACTAAATTCAATTTAATTTATTTATTTACACAATAATTATATGTACCTCCAATATGAAAATTCATTTTAAGAAGATAAATAAAAATATGTGAATTGATTTTGAGATGGATTGAAAATTTCAATTCATTTGCTTGAATGATGATCTAATTTATAAACAAAATGGAGATGATGATGAAATCTATTCGATAGTTGAGATCAAGATGAAATCCATATTACGATTCAGGTTTAGATGAAATATATCCTATTACTATTTGGTAAATAATTATATACATTTTATCTGAACCCATCAAGAAAGTGTAAAAAATAATTGACCTAGATAAAATTGAGATGATGATGAAATCCATCCGACGGTTGAAATCAAGATGAAATCCATCATACTATTCAGGTTTAGATGAAATCTATCCCATTACTATTTGGTTAATAATTACGTATACTTTATCTGAACTCATTGAAGAATGTGCAAAAAATAATTGACATAGATAAAATTGAGATGAGGATGAAATCCATTCAACAGTTGAAATCAAGATTTTGTCATAGGTGAACTTGGATTATCTACTCTTTGAAAAATTACAGCTGTGTTTTGAATGTTGGCATACGGGTTACCGACGGATTCTACTAATGAATATGTGAACATTGAAGAGTCAACTGTAATTGAAAGTATGAAAAGATTTTGTCAAGCTACTGTAGAAGTTTTAGCGAGCAGTATTTGAGATCACCAACCGCTAATGATATTGCAAGACTTCTTTATATAGGTGAGCAGCGGGGTTTTTCGAGAATGCTAGGTGGTTTAGATTGCATGCATTGGAAATGGAAGAACTGTCAAACAACATGGGCTGGGCAATATAGAAGCCGTAGTGGATCCCTAACAATTATTGTTGAAGCTGTAGCTGATTATTAATTTTTTGAAGTCATCATATTTATTTTCCAATCTTTCTCAAGGTATTGCTCCTCTCGCTTATTATGTTATTCAAGGAGAAGAGTATAATATGTATTATTATTTGGCTGATAGTACATATCCAAAGTGGTATACTATTGTACAAATTATCCGTGAGCCACGTTCTCGGAAGAAGTATTTTGTGATGAAACAAGAATCGTATTGAAAAGATGTCGTATGTGCTTTCAGAGTTTTGAAATCCTATTTTGTAATTATTGTTGGGCCAACATGTTTTTTGAGAAAAGAAGTGCTACATGATGTATTAACTACATGCATTATCCTACACAACATGATAATCGAGGATGAACATGATCTTAATGCATAAATTCTAAATGATATAGTAGGTCCAGCTGCAAAAGTTGAAATGATAGTAGATTAAAATACTCATTTGAACAATTTTTAGCTCGACACAAAAAAATGAAGGACAAAGATGCTCATTTTGCATTTCGTAATGCATTAATAGAGTATTTATAGGAGTAATATACTAATTCTAAGAAATGAATAAATATTTAGATTCAAATTAGTTGTGTTTTTAATGATAATGTAATATTTATTTAATTATATTATTATTTATGATTTTATTTTTAATAGATATATAAATAAATATTACGTAATATTCACTTGTAATATATTTTATTATATAATATAGTTTAATTTCTTATAATATATATTTTTAATAATATTTTGTAGAATAATACAAGTTAATATTAGATGAATATGAAAAATTGAAAATATAAATGGGGTAAATATGTAAAAATTAAAAAATATATGGATTCATTTTGTGAAATAAATAAATAAAAGTAAAGTAAAAGAAAATAATATAATATTGGAGAGAGAAAAATATTAAAAGAATATTCCATTTGTTCTAAAAAATGGTGTTATGGTTGGAGTGAATTTACACCATTTTGGTGTAAAAAATGGTGTTAAGGGTTGGAGATGGTCTAAGTTCTCATGTATTAAGTGCATTACTTGTTGAGTAGTCTTAGCATGAGGGGTTTAAAGGTGGGGTCCAAAAAGGGAGATATTGTACTTCTATCTATCTTCTGCCATTACCGTTGTTATAAACAGAGAAAAGAGAGAAGAATTGGGAGAAGAAATCTTATATTTCTCATTCACATAGAAATGAATATATACAAATATCCCCTATACACTTATTGTAACTCTAGTCTAAATACATTTAATCCTTTCATATGTACAACTTGTATTTACACATATGTTCACACTCACAGCTATACTTTAACACTCCCCCTCAAGTTGGAGCATAGATGTTAGTAATGCCCAACTTGTTACAAAAATACTCTATCCGATTTCTGTTTAGGGCTTTTATGAAAACATCACTAAGTTGATCTTCAGTTCTCATATATCCAGTTGATATCAATCCAGCTTGGATCTTTTCATGTACAAAGTGACAGTAAATCTCAATATGCTTAGTACGCTCATGGAATACTGGATTTGAGGCAATATGAAGTGCGACTTGATTATCGCACCATAACTTTGCTGGTAGTGAGAACTTCAATCCTACTTCGATCAGGAGATGATGTATCCATATAATTTCATAAGTCGACAGGGCCATGGCCCTGTATTCAGATTCTGCACTAGATCGTGATACAACGTTATGCTTTTTACTTTTCCAAGATACCAAATTTCCTCCAACAAAAGACACAGTAACCTGTGGTGGATCTCCTGTCTTCCTTTGATCCAGCCCAATCGGCATCTGTGAAACATTCAATATTAAAGTGCCCATTATTCTTATAAAGTATCCCTCATCCAGGAGCTCCTTTCAAGTAACAAAGGATTTGCTCTAAAGCTGCCCAGTGGTTAATCATTGGTGCTGCCATGAATTGACTTACGACACTAACAATATATGCAATGTCTGGTCGAGTTAAAGTAAGATAGTTCAACCTGCCCACCAGTCTTCGATATTTTTCAGGATCCTTAAACAGTTCTCCATCATTCTTCATGAGATAGGAGTTAGGAATCATAGGTGTGCTACGAGGCTTAGCTCCAACCTTTCCAGTTTCTGTCAATAGATCAAACATATATTTCTTTTGAGATAAAAATATACCTTTCTTGATCTTCGCTACTTCTACTCCCAAAAAATACTTTAGTAGTCCTAAGTCTTTTGTCTGAAACTTGGTATGGAGAAAAGATTTCAAGTTTGAGATTTCTGAAGTGTCATCTCCTGTAATAACGATATCATCAACATAGACTACAAGAAAAATAACACCCACCTTTAATTTTCTGTAGAATACAGAATGATCACAACTGCTTTTATGCAATCTAGACTGTTGAATGACCTTCACTAAATTTTCCAAACCATGCCCGAGGACTCTGCTTCAAGCCATATAATGACTTCTTCAAGTGGCATACCATCCCCCCTAAGCAGCAAACCCAGGTGGTTGCTCTATATACACTTCTTCTTGAAGATCGCCATGAATGGAATGCATTTTTTATGTCTAATTGATGTAAAGGCCAGTTATAAACTGTCGCAAGAGAAATTAGTAGAAGAATGGAGGTCATCTTAGTTACCGGGGAGAAAGTATCCGAGTAATCCACTCCATAAGTCTGAGAATAGCCTTTAGCCACAAGGCATGCTTTGAGATGGGCCACAGAGCCATCCGGGTTAATTTTAACAGAAAACACCCATTTGCAGCCCACAACTTTCTTTCCAGTAGGTAAATGTACAATATTCCACGTACCATTCTCGTCCAGAGCAGTCATTTCCTCCATCATTGCCTGGCGCCATCCAGGGTGCTCCAAAAGTGACGTCCCAACGCGTCACACGCCCATGATACGCCCGAATGCCACCTCGGTACATGTGTCAATATTTTTAGTTAAACTAATCAGCGGAAGACTTAATCCTATATGCATAATTCACGATAAACTTTTTCAACTATTTTACATAGGTTTTCACTCCAATTATTTATGATTCATTCATAGCAGTTCATATCTAAACTATTTATATTTACAGACATTCATAGTTTTCCTATTGTTCTTGCATAACCATTTTTTCTTATATACAAATTATCAAAACAAGTTTTACATGGATAATGTTATCAGTTCTATTGGTTCGGTCGCGCAACAGATGCTCACCTCGCTTTATCCACTACTTCAGTGCCTGCACGGATTAACACCCGTACTAAGCATTTTCACTTAGCAGGATATGCTTAAATATAGAAATCCAACTCTTATTTAAACAACTAGTTCATACATTTCAGTCAAGTTGCTTCATGTTATAATTTCAGAAACATTACATTTACCTATTATTTCAACATATTCCATTTAAGCCAGCTATCATGTAATGTTTCATATACATACTTGTATTCTAACATGCTTATAACATTTATCATATATTACATTCACATGCATTACCATTTTATACAAAGTCATATTAATAGTCATTTACTAATCCTGTTTATGCATTTTTCATATCATACATAATCCAACCAATTAACTCGTTTTGATTATTAACCTATCGTTTTCCACATGCCATTCTATCCATACAATACCGTACTCATATCTCATTATACCTGTATAGTATTCAATTAACATATCATTATCATATGCCATTTCAATCACATAATATCATACTCATATTTCATTATCACTATATAAGATTCAATTTTCATATCGGTTTCTCATGTCACTTATCATTTTGTATAAAACATACACATTCATGCTTACTTACCTTTCATAAATCCAGTAGCCACAATAGGTGCTTTCAATTATATAAATACTTGTTCAATATTCAACTATCAATATTCATATGGATGATATCTCATATTTAGACATAAAATTTCAAGTATTTCATTTAACATTAGTGGATAGCGAATGTCGGTAGATACCCAAGGGCATCAAGTACTATAGATACTAGTATCGGTTACTCAAAAGTAACTAAACGGTAGTACCCAAAGGTAAACAAATAATAGCCACTCGTAAGTAGCAAGACGGTAGTTACCCGTAGGTAACGACACATTAGTAGCTGCAGTTCTTCTAGGCATGCCTATCTATCCACTATATTCATAGAAATATGCATTTCACATCTTTTTCAATTATTATTTCACTTATCGTTTCTCTTCTTATACATTAAATATAACTTATATGATTACACATTTTTATCATCATAATTAAGGTAATCATGCCATTATTTAAATATGTATACACATTATACTCAATTATTCCACACACAGCCTAATCATGCCTCATATATACAATGTAACATACTAAGCATTCATCCTTTACACATTCCACATATTATCATCATTTACTTATTTAGGCATAGGTAAAAACTTACACACTTTATTCAACCAAATCATATATGTTAATCCTACATTTATATAAGCTTATTCATGTTTCCCTACAACTTGTACATTCATAACATCACAATCCTATAATAAACAACTCATCAAATCATGCCAAATCACATTCTGCCTACACTGTTTTAACTAAAAACCTTCTATCCTCCTAAGTTTTTGAAATCAAAACATCATTTTCAGATCATGATTCCTCTTTAACAATTATTCTCCTATGTCTTAGCTTTCTGTAGAATTTGATCTTACATCAGTTGGATTTTTCTACTTCAAGTTATGTCTAAAATACTGCCCAGAGGTCATTTGACACATTCTAGACAGAATGTTGACCTTCTGGGTCCAAAAACAACATTTCTAGCTTAAGGTCCATTCATAACATTTTAAGCTTTACCTCTTAGCTTTCTAAATTGATATTGATCATTAAAATCTGAGGTCAGTAGCTTATGTTATATGAATTTTATTCCATACTGCTTCAAGTAGAAAAACATTTTTGACTTTTCTATTTGACCAATTTTTAGTCCAATTTAGAGCTTGATTCAGAATTCGGTTAAAACTTAAAAGCTACTCCATTACGAGTCTAGTTTTACCATAAATTGGATTTGCTTGATTTGGAATTGTAGAAGAAGAATTATGGTCAAAACAGTACCTGAAGATCAGAAGGCAGAAAACAGATTCATTCTAAAATCCATGTTCTTTTCACATGCACACTTCACATGCACATTTCTTCTAATTTCCTATCAACAAGCAACTTACTACAATCATCTAACATTCAATTTATTACAAAATTTTAGAGAATTCCTTAGTGGGCATGTCCATATGCTTAATTTCCTATTCACCTTGCACCTTTTCTTTTCCCTTCTTGCTGCCTCCAACTGCAACATCACAAATCACCAATTAGCAAGGATTTGGATCCCCCAAATTGACATGCAAAGCTGATCTAGCATTGCTTGTTCTTACCTTGTTTGTGTGTTGAACTTTTCCCTAACAAATACCTAACAATTTCTTAAGATTTGTATGTGATTTGGTGGGAGAAGAAGAAAGAAATTGAAGAGACAAGTGAGAGTACTTTGGTGTCTAGAAATTAGAGAGAGAAGGGGAAGAGAAGAAATGAAAGAAAATGAGTAAAATGAGTGTTTATATACCCTAGTGGCTGGCTACCACTTAGTGGAGCCTCCACTCACCCATTCATATGCCAAATGTCAATTTTTGATTTGTGGAAAGTGATGTGAATGCCACATATTTTTGGTTTCCCACATTTGTCTCTCAACTTTTAATCCTTTTCAATTTCATTCAAATTCACTTTCTAATTGACACTAAACTTTTATTCTGTAACGCCCTCATACAGGTGTCACTGTAGCATCCATACACGTTACGCGCACATGACACACACGAATGCCATGAAATTATCCCTGTTCAGACTATGGTTCATTCATGCAGCGGACTATTAAACATGCAGATAAACTTTTTTGTTTCATCTACCCTGAGCCCATTCATTCTAGTTTATACTCTTCACTCTTCACTATCAGTTTACTTTACAGTTATCCTACAGTTCTTGTATGTCCATATTAAATTAAAACATTTACAATACATACATATGTATATATTAATTTAAAAACTTCACTTATGTTGGCCTTCCTTTGCTGCAGTTGCTCGCTTGCTCAGCTACCCTTATAACCTGCACGGATTAGATAAACCTTGCTAAGTGATAACGCTTAGTGGAATATGTGAATGCATCAAAATCGGATTTTCAACAATTAGTACATTAAATCAATTCTAGTAATACATACTCACTTCCAAAATCTTAAAGTTATTATATGTTTGATTTTCAACAATTAGTAGGTTAAATATATTCCTTCCATACATATCCACATACGTAACAATAATCACAAATCTTATATCTTGTGCCAATTCTCATCCTCTTGAGTTCCTTGTTCATAAATGTTACAATACCTATTAAGTTTCTAACCATTTATTTAGACAAATTCAACTGTTATTCACAAACTTCCTAACACACACATATATCCATATTAACATTCCATATCCATATTATCATGTTTAACTT
>CAOJCQ012034228.1:0-11018 GCA_948356215.1 Stillingia texana | reverse complement strand
AGTTCACTTCATCGATTACATTAAAGCTCACTCCAACTTCAGTTTCACTCGCTTTCAAAGTGGTAGTTGAGTTTGAAATTTCATCTTCTTCTTCACTAGCTTCAAGAGTAACTACTTTATCTTTATCACATGCCAACAACTCCTCAATATTAGTTTCAGTAGGAATTGAAATTTTTAATTTAGTATCATCACATCCAACCACCTCAACAGTTTCAGCATCGATAGGATTTAGAACTTGTGATTCAGCTTCACTTTCTTTTTGCTCATTTCTACGGGTTGATTATTGAACCTATCAAACATTACACTCATACTAAGAAGCTCAAACTTTATAGGGGCAGCCGTATTGTTCCACTTTAAACCCCATTGAGAATTAAAATTCATATAAGACTTATTGGCTGTCCACTTTTGGGTTAGTTGCTTCTCCACTTTAAGCGCAAGGTCCACCAAATCATCCATGTCGGCATATGATAACAATTTAACCATGTCAGCAATCTCTCTATTAAGACGACCAAGAAATTGATCCATGTTTTGATGTTTCTCCTCCACTATATTTTCTTTCATCATAAGCAACTTTCTCTCTTTATAGTACTCATTAACAGTCTTGAAATTTTGTATAAGACTCTCTAACTGACATTGAAATTCCTTATAATAATAGCTAGAAACATATTTCTTTCTCATCAAACACTTTCATCTCTTTTCACGTTGCAATGGGCAATTCACAAGCTCTCCTTCTTGTCCTGTCAAGTTCATTCCATCAAGCTAATGCAAAATCAGAAAGTTCACGAGCAACAAGTTATACCTTTTTTTCTTTAAAATAGTTGTGACAATAGAAGATCTTCTCAACTTTTTGCTCCCATGCTAGGTATGCATCATCTTTCTTACCACTAAAATGAGGAATCTTCACTTTGATGACACCAAGACTAATATCTGCTTCATCATACCTTTGATCACTCATTCTTTTTTCTTTTTATTCTCTCTTTTCTTTTCTCTTTTTTTTTTCCTTTTATTTTTTTCTTTATCAATGCAAGAAACTATTAACAATTAATTAAGATTACAAGAAAATTAAATTTAAAACATAAATTTAAAGATAATTAAGAGAAAACCCTCAACCTATGCTCTGATACCAACTGATTAGGAAACCCAACCTAAAAAGACTAAACCCCCTTGAGAATATACAATTTTGATATAGAACAAGATTAAGAACCAACATCCAATCTAGAACACCATATATTGTCAAACAATAAAAATATTCATAATAGATTGATTAAACAAAAAGAAATAGATTCAAACATGCATATAGAAATGTATATCCTAACCTGAATTCTTAATGCAATTCTAAAATTAAGATAACCTCTCAAAATCAAAGGAAATTAAATAAAATTTGTAAGAGCAAAATTTAATTAATTGAATAATGAAAATCATTTTAATGTGTACAAAATAACACTATAAGAAAAATGTTTTTAGCGACCAATTCTTAACATCTGGGTAAAAATCCGATCATTAAAATATAATTATAGCATCCAGATTTTAATCCCTTCATTAAATTTTAATTGATAAGGAAAAAAATATTTCTAATCAAAATTAATCTTAATATACCGGACACTTATAACTAATTGAGCGGGAATTAAACGCGCAAATAATAATTTTTCTAAAAACCCGGTCACTAGTGCCAATCCACTTTTTCTTGCCAGAAATTATAAACTGAAAAAAATTTAGGCAAAGCAAAATCTCTCTCAGTTTCCAGCCAAACTCTTCTCTTTCGATTGAAGGACCTAGTTCTTCCAAGAAATAAAATTTCATCATCAATTGAAGAGGATTTTTCCTCAATTTCAATCCTACGAAGACTTCAATTCCGACAAAGTCTTCCACGATCATTTGTTTTTGTAGATCAAAAAGGATTCTTCATCAATTGGCTTCAATCTCTTCTTCGACGATTTCGTCTCATCACCGACTGAAGGGGATTTACCCAAATTAATTCCAAACATCTCATAGTGATCACAGGTACATTAAGACATCTCATACTCTTTTCTTATCACTTAGCAGTTCATATTATTATTAAGGAAAGTAATCGAAACAGACTTGCCTCTCTCTAGTTTCTGTTTGGGCTGCTGCATTTCTGAATTTTGTGTTGGCTGTAACAGTGTTGTTGCCTTTCTCTATTTTTTTGGTTGAGTTGTTGTGTTCTGGTTTTTTGTGTTGTTTGTAACAGTGTTGCTGCCTTTCAATATTTTTTGGTTGAGATGCGGTGTTCTGGTTTTTTCTGTTGGTTCATTTTTGTGATAATTGAGACAAGTGATAATTGAGAAACTTACAATGGGTATTGGCTCGAATAGTGCATAAATCTGTGGTTTCTAGAAACTGCTCTGCGTTGGTAAGGATAATAGGACCATACTCAGAATACCAATCTCTTGCACTGGAAAATCAACATTACAATTTTAGTAGAAATGGAACACCATTGTATGTCAATATTTAAGTATTGATATCACTGTTCTCACCTTTGCTGAATAGTTATCCATAGAATCACAACCCTTTAAAAGCAACTCAATTATCTCAAGCTGACATGAGAACACAAAAGAACCAAAAAAGGTTGAATCAGTACAAGGTTCACACTAAGAAATACATATAGAAATAAGGAAGATCTACATGGAGGCTTTTTAGTGCTACAAGAATCACAAGAAACTAAATCAATGAACTCCAGTGAACCGTACATTCTAAAAAAGACAATAATAATGATGAGATGCCTTTTATTTTGTATATAGAGTAACTGACTTTTAAAAAAACAATGAGAAAGTAAGCAGGTAATTAAGTTAAAATGAGAGTTCCATTACACTTTTAGTATGTTATAACTAATCAATGATAGTGCAAACCTGTGTATCTGGATTTTTCAACTTGATTAATATTTCTGAAAGAGCTCGGTGGCAAATTCCACATCTATCTTCTTGGAATCTTGATGAAATGTATGCTATTTCTTTACAGAGGTTGACCTTTTGACAGAACTGTTCGGGTTGTACTGATGAAACATCTAGAAAGAAGAGAGGAGCATAGTAGTCCACCAAAATAATGCACTGCACAACTTAAATCTTTGTCATTGAGGCATTGAATAACTTTGACAAAATATCAAAATCAAATATATTAATGTCTTTAATGATTACATAATAGCAGAACTGCACCTTCTTTATATAAAAAGTATAAATATTTTACAGATAAGATCATAAGAGCCAAAATTGCCCCTCCAGTGTTGAAAATGCAATGGATTTGCCCCTTAAGTTTTGTTTGTTTGAAAAATGCCCTTGCGGTGAAAAAAATAGGTCTTATTTGCCCTTGCCGTTACAAATAAAGGCAAACATGATCCAAAATGGTAACAGCTTGGGCATTTTTCAAACAAAACAAACTTGAAGGGCAAATCTTTTACGATTTCTATACTTGAGGGACGACTTTAGCTCTTATCTCAATAATTTACACAAAAAAAGCTATATATTTTGGAATTCTACTGTAATAAAATATTAATAACATGTGAAATGAATGTATAATTTAAATCTTAGTTTTGAAAAATTAATAAAAAAAATAATATATTATCCAAAAAATTTTGGTCAGCTCTCACCTAGTGTGAGTGACATTTAGTGAACTTGCATATCCTCATATGTCTCTATAAACAAGCCTATTGTAACCTATGCATTCTCAACAAGTCACAACAGAAAGAGTTGTTATTGTAATTTACTAGCTCAAACAAAATCCTAAAGTGCTGTTCTATTTAAATCTTGTGACAAAATTTGCATACTGTAAGAACAAATTGTATTTTTGGTCAAATATTTCATCAATTTAGTATCTAGATGTGAGCTCTGCCATACATTATGAGTTTTGATGCTTATAAGTTACTTTAAACTTACTCATGACTGATTTGATTGAGACTGAAAATGGAAGTTTATGCTACCATAAGCTTCAGAAATGATATATTCAAAAACAAAGGTTTCTTTGGTTGGATGAATTTATGAATGAAACTATATTCACAACTGTTGATCAAATCCTCAAAAAAAAAAAAAATGTTAAACAAACTTATTTAAAAATGAATATTTAAACATCTATCAGAAAGATACAAATGCATGTATGGTTAAGGTCAAGACCATGCTTTTTCTCTTTTAAAAGTTCAAACATCTATTTGTAGAATAATCCAGATTATCAGAATTTAACTGCCTCATTAAAATGCCATTGGAGAGTTTTAAATAATACCAGAAAACCAAAATACACACATAGAGCGCGCAGGCATTTTCTTTCTTTTTTTCTTTTTACAGTTTATGCATCTGATGTTTTACATCTTAAGGCACTTTTATCTAGATTGCATGGATACGCCATTTTTGCTAAAGTGTCCATGTCTGATACGTATCCGACACGTGATACACTTCGACACGTTCAAATACGTATCAAATCCATATCTGTAACATTTATTTAATTTTTTAATTTTATTAATTTCAGATACGGTAAAAATACACGGTAGGATATGTTTAGGAGATTAAAAGGCAAGAAAGATAATCGAGAAGATAAATTAACAAAGGGAAAAGTGATTTTTTTTTTTTAAAATAGACATATTAATTAAGAGTTCTAATAAAAGAGAAACTCTTATGTAAAGAGTTTTAGCAAAACAAAAGAACTAAAATCAAATAAGGGCTCCTTACAATTTCTAGCGTATCTCTCTCTGTGTGCGCGTGCGCTTGCATGTGTGTGCGAGCGTGTGTGTGTGTATCTAAGTATCTTAGTTTTCTTAAAAAAGTTATATCTACGTGTCCGTATCATGTCATACCCGTAATCGTATCCGAATTGGTGCAATATAGACTTTTATACATGAAAAGGAAAATGCTTACTCAAATGGAGTCAGTCTAAATGATAAAGAATATGGTGCTGCTAAGTACTAATTGAACAACAAAAATATGATTTGCCTGAATAAATGAAGATGTAACACTACAGCTGCAGACTTGTGTGTAGAGTGACATGAGTATAATCCAATATTAAAAAATCTCCACATTTTGAGGTCTCAAATGCATTATATCGACTCCTTTTGTTTTTCCTTCTTTTGAGAAAGATGCACTTAGTTCACTGACACCTTTTGAGTTTAAGGGATTGATAATGAAAACTCAAAATCTTTAAGCTTCTTAATCAGTTTGCAATTTAAATGGCTGCTGAGAATTGTACTTTCAAAGCGTCAAGGATAGGCCAACAAGTGAGATACTATTGAGTCCACAAAACCAGATAAAAAACAGGGAGAATAAAAGATAAGTGGGTAGCAAGAATAATATGCATAGCTGCCACTACAAATTTTAACAAATAATAGCCACGATATTGAAACTAGGAGAGTACCTGTTGCTTGAAAGAAGGCACCTGGGTGCAGGCTGAATGAAGCATGGTGATAATTTCAGTGTGGGTCTTGTTTTCATTTATGTAATCAAGAGCCTGTTCAGCAAATTCCTCACATAACGTGCACACTTGGTCATTTCCAACAACTTCATTTGAAGCTTGATTGTCCTTTTCTGCTGAACCAGGAAGACAACATTATCTGGTCTTGTAATAATATTGTTATCATTACAATTTGCAGATCAACTATCCTTGTAAGGACAAACTAATTTTCAAATCAGCAAATGTGAAATAATTTGAAATATCCCTCCTATCGAGAATACACGGAAGCCGAATTTTGGGCCAGTTACAAAATTTTTAAAGGATACTGAAAAAGTTTTATATAAGAAGTTATAAATATATTAAAATTCATGAAATTTTGGTATATTTTATAAATTCCAAAATAACTGATTACCATGCAGGACTTCCCCACCCATGATTCTCAATGGCTTTTGGTTTCTAGGAAAATGGGGGAAAAAGCAGTTTCCAGAATTAAAGATCTCATTTCAAACATGAAAACGGGGAATAGGATAAGAATTTGTAGCAGTGATGCGAGTAGCGTGTTAACAGCCCCTAGTCAAGGAAAGCAAGCATAATGAAGAGTCTCCATGATGAAACAACTTAGAAATTTAGCATGGAAATGAACAGAAAGATGAGCAGGAGCAGAAGTAGTTAGCAGCTGCCACTAAATAAAAAAGCTTCAGAATTGCATTTTTTTTTATTGAATGAGAACACAAAATAATAGAAAAGAGTTGCTTGGTAGTGGTATACCAGAGATCATCATGCCTGTGTCCAAAAGCTCAGAGTCCACCATTTGTCTGGCTGCAGAAGCCCAGCCAGCACCCAACACAAGAAGAAAAAAGAACCCAACTTTCATGTCCATGATACCTGATGTTGCAAATGATTAACATGAACATCACATGAGAATCGTGATGATTTTTTCCAAACATTAAGAATTCCGCATAATTGAACATAGAAGAAGACAATGACAAACAGCAATTATTGAAGAGCAGCGGTATTACTCGTGGCATCTCCTATATAGGTAAAACTCAAAAGAATTATTTTCAGAATCGGTATAAGGCATTTTTACCAAGTGATGATTCTGTCAAAAGTCAAAATATATTATCACATTTCTTACTGTGTCATGTAATAATAGAACAAAGGATCTCTCCCTTAATTATGAAACCAGCCAAAATTACTATTCCTAGAGACAGCAAAATCAAATTATATTCCGGTCCTCATCTTTTCAGCTTACTTGCATGAATCATCTGCAGTGGACTGATTAGAGAGCAAATAATAATAAAAACCCTAATACCTATCTCAAAGCTTACTACGTTATATTCAAACAGATACGGCAAGAAATCAGCTTAGAAGTCATACGATCAGGAAGAAGTAAATCCCACTGATAAAATCATAAATTCCTCAACTAACGATAGGGGCAACAAATACCTTCAACCAAGGGCACACTCACAACAACAGACGGAACAATAAGAAAAAAATCAGTTAATATAAATAAGCACTATGCGTTTACAGATTCTAATTGCAACCAAAAATAGAAGTGAATTTATAGATTAATAAAAACATGATGCTATATTAAGGAAGATAATTAACGATAAAGCAATAATAAGGAAAAAAAACCATGAAAACTGAGAAAAGAAAATAAAATCATGCGAAGATGGAAAGTTAATTTCTTTCTTAAGCTGATCTGAATAGCTAGTCCTGGACAACCAAACAATAAATCAAATGAAAAAGGAGATTACCTAGCATAAATTAGGCGGCCGTTGAGTTTCGATGGAAAGAAGAGAAGGAAAGACAAGTCCTTTGGTTGTTGGGTGAGGCAAAGCCAGGAATCGATCAGCTGAAGCTTTTATTTAGACAAACCGAGGCTTATATGAGTCCTGTTAGCCTACGGTAAGAATCATTTATTTATGTTGTTTGTATAACATTAGATGCTCCACGTTTATTCTTCTTTCAGTATGGATTAATTATTGAAAAACGAAACTAATTTTTTTTATATAATTTAAAACCAATTGATTCAATGGATATCTTATTTTAAAAAAAAACAGAAAATTTAGAAAATGTATTTTATCAAATTATAGTTTATCTTATTCAAAATGGTAATCTAAATATCTTCTATCACATATTTAAATTTGAGTATATGATATGAAAGAAAACAAATATATAATATTTTGAATTTTGATTAAAGTACCATTAATTTCATTGATCGTAATATTATCTTTCTAACTAGGACAAACATGTAACTTCATTGACTCTGACGTGGCAAGATGTTAGTGGATAGCAAAGTTTGGAAGCCATAGGATCAGAGCAGAGGAACGGCACTCTAATAATATTTGGAGTATCTTTGAAGATAAAGAGAACCAACGTGGAGGATGTACCCATCAAAATGAGCTTAAGGAAGAATATTGTAAATTATCATATGCAAACAAAAGTGTAGTCTAATTTATTGATAAAAGAAATTATCAACCAATCAATAATTTATTGGCCTAATTATACAAAAAGCACCTGAATTTATTGACTCTTTGTAAATTTGATCCCTCAACTTTAATTACACTTGTACATTTGTTACTCCCCCTCCCTTTGTTCTCTTTTAAATGTCCACTTTTTTTTTTCA
Organism: Stillingia texana; assembly: GCA_948356215.1. Lineage (NCBI taxonomy): Eukaryota > Viridiplantae > Streptophyta > Magnoliopsida > Malpighiales > Euphorbiaceae > Stillingia > Stillingia texana. Next base: position 3,004 of record CAOJCQ012034228.1, on the reverse strand, counting down.
AAATATCTATCAATAAATAAGTGTTCACTTCTAACAAATGTGGTTTTATTTTAAGTGATATATTTTGAAATATGTTTTGGTTTACTTATTGTGTTTTTAGTATATTTATATACTTATAATCTTGTTTATTGAATTTGATTTAATGTTTTTATAATGTGTTAAAAGAGTGTTTAAGTAAATTGAAATGAAAAACAGAGAAATTAATTATTTTCTTATTATATATTGTTATGTGTGATTATGTATAAAGTTTTAGCTTAGACGGAAAGGAGTGAGTATAAATTGCAATATATTTGAATATGATTTTAGGTATACTCTCTATAATACATCGAGTAAATTAATTGTTTCTATAAAATAATTAATACTCCCTCCATTATAGAGTGCATGTCACATTTTTTTCAGTTTCATGCATATTATAAAATAATAGTTAGTTTACACCACTTTTATTAAAAGAAGTAGGTTAAAAAGACTAAATTACCCTATTAATTTTATGTAATTATATATACTGAATGAAAATATTAATACATATGGTGTTGATAAATGATAATTGTGAAGGGTAAAATTGTAAAGATAAGAATAAATATCGTCTTAATTTTATAACATGACATTTTAGATGGAACAATTTTTTTTAAAAGCGACACTTGTACATTTTTTTTTATTTGAAACAGAGTGACACTTTACAATGGGACTAATGTAGTCAATCTCTTATTTTGATGAAAAAGAAATGAAAGAGTGTAAAATGGTTTAAAACCAATGTTACGTGAAGTGAGTGTGTAAGATGTGTGTCCATTTGAACATTTTTTTTAAAGTGACACTTTACATTTTTTTGATTTGAAACTGAGTGACACTTTACATGGGACTAATATAGACAATCTCTTATTTTGATGAAAAATAAATGAAAGAGTATAAAATGGCTTAAAACCAATGTCACGTGAAGTGAGCGTGCAAGATGTGTATCCATTTGAATGGATCTTTGTTGGAACTTGTCTCCTGTGAACAATATGTAAAACAAACAACAATTAGAGCTTAATTTTGGTGCCTTTTAGATTTACACTTTGATGTTCAAGTTAATTGAGTTAACTTGAAGGAATTTTTTAGAACTTAAAAGTGACTAGGCGAAAATAAAATAACGAATAGGATTTGTAATGCATTTCGCTATTTATAGGCATAAGGTGCCATCTCTTTATGCGGTAGAGTCTAAGTTGGAATCCTTGCGTCCAGCCTCATGGGCTCCTCAGATGCCCTTATGTAATTCTTTTAGAACATAGTCTCCTTCTGATGTTATACATGTCAACAGCCAGGGATGTGATCATGATTTCTAGTAAAGTGAATCATTAATGACTACATAGTTAAGGGATTGTCTCGCAATCCTTAGTTAAGGGATTGTCTCGCAATCCTTCTAAAGTCATTGTTGGATGAAGGGAGCTCTTCAGAGTTCAGGTATTTTATTAATGGTGTCATCCATAAATATAGGGCATTAATAATCATAACTTTAACTTCCTCAAATGCGCTCGTACGCTCTTGTCGATCATTACCCCTTGGAGTGATTATGCCTCTCCGATGATTGTGGCCTTTGCCAGGAAATCTGCTTCTAAACTCTACTTTCTAGGTATCCATTCTATCCTCTATTTAGTCCCTACTACAGTTAGCTTGGCCTGGAGTCATTTTGCCTTGTCTAGGTACTTGGACATGCTTTCTTCTTTGGTATCAAAGTGCCTTTCAATATGTACACAAGTGTGAATCGCACTTAATCACAACTGCCTTCGCTCAAAGGGTATGTGACAACTTTACTCCTGCTATGAAAGCCTCATATTCCACTGCATTGTTCAATGCTCTGAAGTCCAGTTTCAAACTATATCTGAAACTGATAGGATGTGGCCCTAGGATGTATACTCCCGCTCCTGCTTTCTTCTTATTGGCAGTTCCATCTACATAAATCTGCACCTAAATGGCGTGTCTTGATCGCTCCATTTGAAATATGTAGTTTATGTGTATTCTACCATAAAATCTTTCAAAACTTACGCTTTCATGGCTGTTATTAAAAAATCGAATGTCAAAAGATTGCGTTCTAATGGACCATTTCGTGACTTTCCCTTCAGCAACAGGCTTCTGCAATATTTTCCTATGCTTGTTCAAACGGACCACGATATAATTGGCTTTAAAGTAATTTCGAAGCTTGGTAGTGTACATCATAAAGCCCAGAATTAATTGCTCTACTTTTTTTCTTAAACTCTGCACCCCTTAGTACTTGACTCACATAGTACACAGGCTTTTGTTATCCTCTTTATTCTCTGATCAACACTGTTGCTACTATTTGTCCAGATGTGGACATATATAAGTACAAGCTCTCTCCTTCTATCGGCTACTAACCAGTGAGGGGCTTTCTAAGAAGTTCTTCAATCCTTCAAACGCTTTTTGGCCTCTCGAACTTATCCGCCTTTCACAACTTCTTGAAAAACAGCAAATAAGGCTAGTAAGCAACTTATAAACATGTCCAAGGCAATGATCTTCCCATTAAGCTTTTGAATATCATTAACTCTTTTCGAGGGCTTCATGTCTAAGTTCGCTTAGAATTTTTTCAAGTTCGCTTCTATTCCTTTCTAAAAAACCATGAATCCCAAGAACTTTGTAGCTTTTACACCAAAAGCGCATTTCTTTGAACTGAGCTTCATTCAATATTTTCAAGGTCTAAAAGACTTTTTCTAAGTCTTTGTGGTGATCGGTCGCGCTTCTGCTCTTGATGATTATGCCATCTATGTATACCTATAGCGTTTAGCCGATGTCTTCCCTCCTCGTTTTCCTCTTCTTCTTCTTCTTCTTCTGCTTCTTCTTCTACTACTACTCTATTCCTCTTAATTCCAGAAATTCTCTTTGTGATTTGGTAAGAAAGAAAAAGAAGAAGAAGAAGAAGAAGAAGAAGAAGAGAGGAGGGAACGACAATGGCAATGCCAATCGCTGATGGTAGTGGTGATTAGCAGCGACAACAGTGGTGGAGATTGACGGCGAA
>CAOJCQ012022060.1:0-14689 GCA_948356215.1 Stillingia texana | reverse complement strand
TACCTATTCTTGTTTTTAAAATACTGATTATCGTACATTATAATTTGATATGATAGTGATTATTCAATTGAATATGCAAAAAAGACTTGAGGTTGGAATCTTTTGGGAAACTCAATTTTACTTTTCTTAAAATTTTATGATATTTCAAACAAAATGAATTTTGTTAATATTTATCTTACTAATTGATAATATGAATCATTGAATTATCAAACGAATTGATAATATTCATCTTATTAATCGATAATACCATTAATCATTAAATTATCATAACACAATTAATTATATTCATCTTATTAATTAATAATATTTATCATTGAATTTATACACATATATAAATAGTGGGATACTTGGTAATTTTTTTTTATCTCAACTTGTACATGATTTTGTTTCTCAATTTTTGTTATGGATTCAACTCCTCAAATCTTTTCATGTATGTTTCTCCATCGGCTATGGGGACAACATTTTCTCATACAAAAGAGAATATATTGACAATAAAACATGAGGCAAAAGAATTCTTGAAAAGGTTAACCTATTATGGTATGCGCATGGAGGAGGTTCAAAATATTTTGCTATAAGAGCCTCCGTTAATTTTGTTATTTGAAATATTTTCTGGTATGGTTGAATATGGAGCATTATATTATCAACTTTTGATTTTAAGAACATACAGAGTAAATGTGGAGTTGTGAAAGATAAATCACCAATACTAATCATTATTTTATCTGATTTTGAACACACATCTATATAATGTGTTCAAAATCAATGAAATTACTTATTTATTATTAATTACTTTCACTGAAATATTTATGTTGAATAAATAAGAATGGGAAATCTATTTTTTTTTTCCAGATCTCTAATTCTTTTTCATATCATATTAGAGGTATAAATTTTTTAATAATAGAAAAGATAAATTGAAAAGCTCATAATAATGTAACAATTTTATTATTATATTTAATAATTGACTTTTATATTTTGTAGTATAGGAAGATGATATATTCAAATATTTGAGAACATATGTTAGAAAAAATAAGGATGGATATATTCAAATATTTGAGAAAATAGATATTTTCATATTTTTATGTTGAAAAAAATAAAGTTTTATAGGTAGATGGATTCGAATCAGAGATAATTTGAATATGGTAGGAATGTTGAACTAGTTGGTCCAACTATTAATTCTGTTCACATTTTTATTGATATATAATATCTCTAATAGTTAACGACTACCCCCAAGGATTTACATATATGAAAATTGGTATTCATCCCTCTCAAAATCGAGACCTACATTCATCCCATAATATCTCTGCCATCTCACCATCTCTCGATGAAACTACATTCATTCAAAAATTTTGAAGTTAGTACCATGTTTTTTTTTTTCAATATTGAAATAGTTTGATACTTTCATTTGAAACATCTAAATAATTTGATAAAACAAAACCATTTTCATGGAATTTTTTATTTAAAGTCAAGGTTTGTTGCAATTATCAATTTAATTTGGTTATTTGTTATTTTATTTTATTTTATTACATTTTTTACAGTATTCCTTACACATTTATCTAGTTAAAATTAAAAAAAAACATTAAATTTTTAAAAATATTTCAAATAAACACTAAAGGCAATTTGGTCATAAAATATCATTATTGAAATTACATAAATGACGTTTTTTTCCCATTTTGGCCAATATTTTTGGCCTTTTAATAATATATTTTTTTATATTTTATTTTATCTCCTTATTTATTTATTTTGTATATTTATTCAATTTAATTTATGTCTTAAATAATTGTATAATTGTTTATATTTGAGTAATTGTCATATTTATTTAATTAGGATTCTCTTTTATTAATTGTTGTATTTATATTTATTTTCATCAATCTATTTGTTATAATTGATCATTTTCCATTTATTTTATAGATTTATTCTTTCTTTTAAATTATTTCTTTAATTTACTACTTACCAAAAACCGGAACGGATAGATTAGTTAGATCAATTTAATCAAGAATCAGCTGCTGATTCGGTTTGATTTGCTAGAAAAGTATAAAAGTTTTATTTTACATTGAAAATATAAATTAACAAAATTAATTCACTATTTTATAAAATAAAAGTTATATTATTTGTATTCAAAATCGCTAGGTTCAATTGTTTCTCCGATTCAATAGCTAATCCCATTTTCATTCAATCAGGGAAAGTGTTAGAAATGATATACTCCAACTCCATTTCTAGTACCCTTTTGATTAGGGTATATCAAAAAGGTTGCTTGAATTTACTATTCTTGATTAGGAATTATAAAATGGATTAATTTTTGGTCAAAAAAAAAAATATGTAGATCATACCGGTTGAATTTGTTGATCGAATTTGTTGATCAGAGTCAATTTTTACTAGATCTAAATTCAATAGGGTAACCTGTTGCCATTTTAGTTGGTATTTTTTTTATTGTGAATATTATCTAAAAAATCATATTTTTATATTTTACTTCAAATATACCATCATTAAGTTTTTATATAAAAATAACAGATATATTCATGGGTATACCTTTTATCAGGATCCAAAATATACCACAAATATACTCTGATATTTTTATATAAAAAATTTAGTAATTATATTTTAGTATATGATTTTTCAAATATAAGTAATTATATATTATATATTTTTTTATTTTGTTTGATGTACACAATCTACAATATGGGCCCACGAACTTAGAGCCCAAGGCCCTTACCTGATAGCCGAATGCACCTCATTGCTGGGCTGGGCCCGAGGGCCAGGCTCATCTCCTTTTCACTTTTTTTATTTTAAATTTTAAATTTTCTATTTTTATCGCTAAAAAAAGAAAGAAAGAAAGGAAAAGACACGAAACGACAGTATGGCTAAGGCCATGAAGCGCCTTACTATAAGGATTACTTGAGACTCTCTCTTCCACATCAGTAAAAATGGGTCTAACAAACTACTTTTTCACTACTAGACCACGTCTCGCTCATTCATAACGTTCTACTAACTCTATTCTGCATAAGATCCATTTATTTTTTTTTAAATTACCTTACTATCACCAATGATTAGTTCTAAAAATTACATTATTGCCACCAACGATTAGTTATCAAAATTACATTATTACCACCAATGGTTAGTTCTCAAAATTAATTAATAAACATTGCATCAATTCATCAATTTAAAAAATACTAATAAAATAATTATAAAAAAACGAAAAAAATACTTAAATCTCGAAAATCACAAAAAATTTAAATTTATATTAAATTATTCGCTATTATTTAAAGCCTATAAATGCTTTACCAAATACACTTGCATTTGTTGATGAGTTGCTATATTTCAGAGTGTGATCAAATTTTTGGTATAATTTCATACATAATTTTCATAACTTGGTAAAACCGAATCACCCAATATCGGTTGAGAAGGTATATTATTAACCTCATCAAATACAGACATATCAGCAAAGTTAGCATAAGTGTTTTGCTCGTTTTCAACCATTATGTTGTGCATTATGATATCGTAATATATAGATAATCTTTTTTCTAAAAATTACATTATTGCCATCGACAATTAGTTATAAAAATTACATTGTTACCATCAACGGCTAATAATAAAAAATAATCAGATGTGCTCAATCTTATGTGAGCTCAAAAAAATTATAAATTAAAATAAAATCATTTAATTTTATTAAAAAATAAAAAAATAAAAAACTAATAAATAACATTAAAACTATTTAAAAAAAATTATTTTATTTTCCTACTCCTCCATCTACTTCTCCAAACCCTACTACTTCTGATTCTCCATTTTAAAAATTGTGTCTTTCTACTACTTCTCCTTCACTCCTACTTATCCATTTGATGTTTAATTTTTACACGCCTTATTCCCTTTCTCTCTCTTACTCCTCCCCCTCCTCTTTCTCTCTCTTACTCCTCCTTCTATTATTGATGTTCAATTTCTCCGCACGCTACTTCTTTACTCCTCTTTTCAATATCCATGCCCTAATACATATGATAACACAAAAAACGAATCATCAATATCTCAAAAGCAAGAATAAGAAAAAACACACTTTGTATGGTAAGAAAATATTCATCACGCGCCGTATTTTCAGTGCAATGCACTAACCAATTAGCTCTTTGATGCCCCAAATCACAAGTACATTTCTCCTTTCAATCTGTTATGTTATGAACACGCATAAGGCAGCGCGTGGTTTCACGTGAAGGAACTGTTTTTGGGGGCTTGGACTTTGCCCTAATTGCCTGCGAGCGAGACCTGGCTCTCTTATCGTGAACAAGAGAACGACGCCAAATCATGCCCTTCTTTGATAAGTCCATATATCAACCATGCCTCTCCTCCTGCTTCTCTGCTTGATTTCTCCCGTTTCCTTGAATCGTGAATCGGTTGACTCGTTTTCTGCGGCCGTAGATTCCCCCTTTTCGACTCGGTGAGTTCATTCTCTCGATTTCTTTTTACGTTTCGATTTGTGGCGTTTCAGATCTGTTGATTTTAGTTTGATTACATTCGTATGATATGTGTAATTTTTTTCTATTCATCTGTTTCAGCTTTTATATATGAACATATATATTTTGCTCTGCATTTTTTTAATTAGGGTTTGGATATAAAAGATGGAACCGATGGATATTGTTGGTAAATCGAAAGAGGACGCCTCCCTTCCTAAAGGTAAAGAAAAAATGTTTAATTTATGATTTTTTTTAAAGTTTTGGTCAATTTTAGTAGATTTTCCCCATCTCGTGCCTTAGACTGATGTTTTAGGGTTCTATTGGTTGAAAATTAGAATTTCTGAGTTCTTCCTATTGTTTATTTGGTTTTGGCAACTAAGTGAATGGATTCAAACGTGAATGGATTCTTTACCCTTGTTGTAAAGGTGAGACTAGTAGGAGTTGTTGCTATTGCTAAAGTCTCGTATGTGTCAATCCTCCCTCCGGATACCTAAAACAAGAAGCTATCAGAATCGTGAAGTTTGAGTCCTTTCCACACTCTATTCATCTCTAGGTGAAGTACCTAGGGTATTGTTTTGGTGTTTGTTGTCCTTTGCATTATGTTCATTGCTTTTTTATTCTAGTTCTACGTTTTATGTTCTTCATGTATTTCCTTATGTCATGCATTTGATGATTGATTTAATGTTCTGCATGACATCTGTTCCTCTTATTTGTTTCTAGATTTCCTACTTGTTTTCTTCAGTGCAATTTGAGTCAATTTTGCATTGCAACAAATATTCTCATGTAAACAACTCTTACATAGTTCCACTGTAATTTCAGTAGTGGGTTGTGGACTGTGATGATGTGACATAGATGACGCTTATTTTCCTTTTAAACTTTCATTCTTTTTTTTCAAAAAGAAAAAAATTATGTGAACTCTCGTAAGCATTAGTTTTAGACATCTCCACTTGTGTAGAGCATCTTAAGCTAGTAAAGAGAAACACAAAATATTGCAAATATGTCACATGTTTGGAAGTACATTACTAGGTTATTCTCTAAGCATAAGATTGCATTTGAACGCGCCAATTTTGCATAGGTTGCATCTGTGATAACGATAGTTCAGTTGGGTTGGAAATTCTTACATGAACAGTTTTCTAAAGTGTCTTATTGGCTTCATATTGGATTATAGGTTGCTATTTTCTGTCATTCTTTTCATTGTATAGCATAGAATGATTGAAATATTTGCATTCATAGTATGATTTTGTGCAGAGAAATAGGAACTGCCTCATTTTTGGAACTTGGTTCAACCAGTTTAGACTTTTTGAATCTATGTGATATTTTCTGTCATTCTTACACACAAATCATGCTGTAATAAGGCTTGTTATCTTTCTAATGGATTTTCTTTTTCTAATACAAAGTAATAATGTGATTTTTCTTTTCAGCAACCATGACCAAAATTATCAAAGAGATGTTACCCCCTGATGTTCGTGTTGCCAGAGATGCACAAGATCTTTTGATAGAGTGCTGTGTAGGTGAGCTTTAATGTATTATGATGCCTTTATTTAAGATAAGAATCCTTATGTGTGCCATTCTCTTTCAAATGTTGTTTTTATTTGTTTTCTATTTGATTTCTCCTTGATCTTTGTACTGCAAAAGTGCTGGTAGTTGGTCATGAATTGTGCATGATGCTTTTTGATTTTGTATTGGAGAAAAAAATTAGTGAAATTCTTAGAATCCTTCATCCCGTAAAATTCCTCAAATTTGGTTTTCGAAAAGTCACTTCTTAAGTGGGTTTTATGAAGTCCCATTTCAATGAGACAAGATTATTTTTGATTGTTTTAATTTTAACTAGACAATTGCCCTCTATATTGACGTGCTTGCATTACATACCAAACCGCAATGATTGTTCACCTTTGTGGAATAATAAACCCAGGTTTCTGATTCTGTGGATTTTAGGAACCTTGATTAACATGCAACTTAGGACTAGCCTGGGAGATTACTAACACTTAAATGGAGGGAAGATGGATACTTGCATTTCTCATCTAGTTTTCCTCTTTATTTTTTCTTATTTTAATGTTGAGAAAATACATCTGGGATCACAAGGTTTTCAATGACTTGTTTAATCTCTCTCCCTTTGAATTTGCAGTAAATTCGATTGGCATATTATACACCAGATGATTAAATTTACAACTAGGACGAGATAGTGAAAAGTTAGCAATTTCTATACTTTATCTAAAATACTATTTCTATTTCATCTTATCCTTTGCATCAGTACTGGTTTTTATTATATCTATAAAGCCTGCTTATTATGAATATATGCATATTGTTTTTACTAACAACAGAAATTTGCTCTTGCCAGAGTTTATTAACCTTCTGTCATCAGAGTCCAATGAAGTATGCAGTAGAGAGGAAAAGCGGACTATTGCGCCTGAGCATGTCCTAAAAGCTTTAGAGGTTTGATTAATTTATTTCATTCTTCAACACCCTTCCTCTCTTTCTTTTTATCTCTTGTTCCCTTCATCTGTCTCTTTAATGCTCAGATTGGGAGTCTGCTTTGTGCTCAAGTTCTTGTATACTTGTGCATGCTGTGATATATAATATAAAATTTTCTGTTAATATGGATTGTTGTTTATTTACTTGGTGCAGGATCCTAATTGCTAATTTTTTAGTAGCTTATAAACTAAAATATGACCCATTCACGCTTTTTCCCTTGGCCCTTAGGTTCCAGATTTATATGGCACTTAGTTGAAGCTGTCCTGGTTATTTATTTTTTCTGTAATTTTCTGAAATTACAGCAAATTTTCCTGTAGCTTCCTCTGATATTTTTGATAGGGTCGTACTCATGCATCTTTTTTCTGAAGCACAGGTCAGCAAGGCCTGACATGAGTGCTTGTATATTCAATTTGATTTTTCCTGTGATTTCTCAGGTACTTGGATTTGGAGAGTACATTGAGGAAGTTTACGCAGCATACGAGCAACACAAGCTTGAGACTATGGTAATTCATTATTTTCTTTTCCATGAGAGAATTTTGGGAATTGGGTAATGCATGAGCCTTTTGATAAGTGAACTCGTTTGTGGGAACATTTTTTATGTTGATGATGAGAATTTGGAAAGAATGTGAAATGTAATTCCTGACAATATGTTTTGGGTGCCCTCCAGCAGGACTCTTTAAAAGGTGGCAAATGGAGCAATGGAGCCGAGATGACTGAGGAAGAAGCAGTAGCAGAGCAGCAAAGGATGTTTGCAGAGGCACGTGCAAGAATGAATGGGGGGGTGATTGCACCTAATAAGCAATCCGATGCAGATTGAAGTTTAGAGAGCTAACCTTAGGGATTTTTATTTTATTGAACCATAGGCAGGCAGCCTTGACTCTTCGTTTTTTGAATCTAATTTCTCTTTATATAGTGTACAAAAGGCATTTGGTTAGTGCAACTGGCCTATGTGGATATGTACTTATGGATCATGTCTATAACTTTATGTAATTAGTGCTAGCTCGTGAAAATCCATCTCTTGTTTCAGAAACACTATAACATAGTAATTTTAAGGTAAATACAGCCACGTGGGTTTACTAAACATGTACTTCCAATTAACTTTTTGGTATCTATGGTACACAATTTCTAGGTTGCAATTTGAAAAGACCCTTTCCCTTGTATAACATTGTGTTTGGATGATAGTAGATTGTTTTTAATGTTTTTGAGTTGTAGGTAGAAGATGGGAAGAAGAAAGAGGGGAGAAGAAAGTTTAAGGAAATACATCAATCCATGGTTTTGGAAGTCAAATGTCTAAATTGTCTTTATTTATATTTACATATTATAATATTATCCTTCTCTATATATACATATTTAAATCTTAATTAAATTAATATCCATATCATAATAAATTATATTATGTAATATTAAATATCAGTATTGTTTTATTATTATATAGTCAAAAATTAGTAATATATTTTAATTTATTTATATTATTAATATTCATTTAAACTCTTATATATAAGAAAAGGGTAATATGTTCATTTGATTCATAATGATACCGTCAAATATATTAAAAATCCAAACACAATCTAAAACAGTATATTAAAAAATTATACAACCTGTATAAATCATACATTAAAAACACATAAAATATAACAATCAAAACACAATGTAAGTGTTTTGTTTCAATGAAATGGCATATAGATTGTAAGCATCATTCTTCTCAAGACTCTTTATATACCAATATAAAGAGTGAAACTCTCTCCTCTTAGGGGGGTGGGGGTGGAAGGGAGTTTTGCGGCAAGGAAAATGTGGTTACAACATCAAATGGTGATTTTGAGCAAGACTTTGTGGCCACAATAGATGTGGTCATAAAAGACGAAAATGGCATCCATTCGATCACTTTCTCTAAAAGGATTCACAATCTAATGGCCTAAGACGTAGGGAAACAGAATAGTAAAGTTGCTGGGATGATACATGGGACATTGAGCTCTTAGTGGTAAGATACATCTCCTATTAGAAGCCAACTATTGGGTTCAAAATCATTGAGATCGAAAATGGTTTACTATTTAGTCAAATTCAAATTCATTGAGGAGGGAAGGGGTCTTTGTAAACTATTTTACAGTTCTTCCATGGGAATGAATTTTTAGTACAAAAGAAGCTCAGCCAACAAAAGTTGGTCTGGATTATATTTCCTGGCTTGCCCTATTAATACTACTAGTGTAATTGACAAGGAATGGAATCCTTTACGTTCTGTTTTTATGTTGTTATATTTCTCGTCGAATATACTTTATTTGGTATGTTTACTTACTTGATACATGATGCTTTTGTATATATATTACGTTATGATTAATGAGAAATAACTAAGAGTATTTCAATTTTACTGTAATGGCTCTCATTATAAACTATTGGTCAGATTATAATAATCGATTATTTAATTGGATTGAAAGAAAGGCAAATTCATTATTACATTATATTATTAGTTGAACAACTGTAAATTGGATCTAAACATATTAGGAGATTAACAATTATGATCTTAGATATTGTTTTTAACAATTAAAATCATGTTTGATTTTTTTTTTTTCCACAATTTGACTTCTTTATTTAAATTTTCATTTAAAGTTAATGATGATAAGTACGATGAATGACAAAATTCGTGGTATCTACTTCATGACATGTTAGTATTTTCATTACTTTGAACTGAAGGTTAATGGAAGACTCACATTGTTAAAAAATTAAATGTTAGAGCTTCTTTTTTATCAATAATGATGGAGTTTTAATTCTTGCAAAAATATCTTAGAACTTAATTGTTGGATTTGGTACCCAATTTAAAGTTATCTCTATATTAATTTATTGACTTTTTTATGATTTTTTTGGTACCTGTTACCCGGCTTCAGCCCTCTCAAACTCTATTTTTATATAATTGAACCGGATCAGATTAAGGAAAAATATTCATAAACCCACTTGGATCTGGTCTGACCCTGACCCATGACCCGATCTAGATTTCATGAACGAAAGGGCATAGAAATGCTGCAAATGTGTGGGACCTAACAAGTTAGGGTGACCTTTAGATACACTCACATAGGGGTACATATGGGTACACGGGTATATTCTGTCGTTGGATCACCGACCATGAGTCTGAAGCCCGTTTATCGGATAATGCGTATATCTGTGTACCCAAATACGGATGTACTGTAGCTATCATCCTCAAAATGTATCAATTTAGTTAAAATTAAAAAAAAACAAAAATTTGAGGTGGTCCCACAAAGCATGAGGTGTCAATGTAGACTCAACACCTCAGTTCCTGTCTTGAACCCAACATGCATGAGATCAGGGTGAAGCACGTGTAGATCCTGTAACTAAAGACAACATAGTGCTTCTGCCTTTGCTTTGGTTTATATTTTGGATTTGGAATTGTAACTGTAATTGTAATTTAATATTGGCACTCTTTTACTGCTTTTAGATTCAAGTCAAAAAGAGTCAGTCAAGCGAAATCCCTCTTTCTCTACCCCCACAAGAAAGTGAAATTACACTCTTAAATGTCCCCCTTTGATTCCTTTCTTTTCTATTCTCTCTCTCTTATATTCCTAAATCTGTTTTGTGGGACAACCTTTGTTCTTTTGTCAGGATTCTCTGACTCAACAACGTTTACTAGAAAACAAAGAATAACACTCTAGCCCCACATCCCAACAGAACAAATTTTTAAAACTGGATCAACCAAATAATGGATGTGGCAATTGGTTCATTTAACCGATTTATTGAAATAAATTAATCTATTTTTATTTTTATTACTTCATTCATGAATAAATATTCATTTTTTATTATTTTGGTTCATTTAAAACTAAGTATTCACTTTCTAAAATTTTAGTATATTTATATATGAACTTTTAAATTTATCCATCTAACATTTTATACTGTCTTCAATTTTTAAATTGTTAATAATATAAAAGTAAATTGATTAACTTTGTTTAAAAGGATATATTAATAAAATTATATGATATTAAATATACTTTTTAATGCCTGTAAAATGAAAAGTGGATATTTATTTATAAATGAAGACAGTATTTTGTTTTCTTGATGTGGAATTTCAAATCTGATATTTTTATATCTAACTAAATTGGATTATCTAACTAAATTGGATAATTGATGATCTCGGTTTAACCGGTTGGGGGATTTTGAGAACACTTTATAAAAGTAAAAGAAAAACAGTTTCCTTCTCATCTATATAAGGGGAAGCCAATAAGTTTAGATTTCTCAAATTGAAACCAGTAGTAGCCATGGCTAAAACCTCTTATCAAGAACAAGAAACCTCCTCAAAAAGACACTTCCACTGGACCAAAAAGATCGGAACTGAAAATGATGAAGTTCCAAGCTTTACTAAATCCTCTGCAAACTCCAATTCCGAGCAAGAGAAAAAAGAAAATGCTAGAAACCATGCTGCTCTCCTGACTCCAAAGAAGAAGCTACCAGCAGTTGCAGTTGCTAGACTTCGGTCTGTTCTAAAATCCTTCGGTAAGAACCGATATAATCTATCACTAGGGTTCGGTCCAAGGGTTGTGGGTACCCTGTTCGGGAACCGAAGAGGACATGTTCATTTTGCACTGCAAAGGGATCCCAATTCGCCTCCTGCATTTCTGATAGAATTGGCTACACCAATTAGTGGATTGGTTAGAGAAATGGCTTCAGGATTGGTGAGGATAGCATTGGAATGTGATAAACAGAAAGAACTAGAGGAAAAAAAAGGAGTTAGATTGCTTGAAGAAGGTATGTGGAGGACTTACTGTAATGGGAAGAAATGTGGGTTTGCTACACGAAGAGAATGTGGGGCTAAAGAATGGAAGATTTTGAAAGCTGTAGAGCCAATTTCAATGGGGGCTGGTGTTTTACCAGGGTTTGGGAATGATGGTGAAGTTATGTATATGAGAGCTAAGTTTGAAAGAATTGTTGGGTCTAGAGATTCTGAAGCTTTTTACATGATGAATCCTGATAGCAATGGAGCCCCTGAGCTTAGTATTTATCTGCTTAGAGTTTAATTTGTTAATTTTCTCTCCAAGTTTTCTGTTTGTTTCTTGAGAAAATGTGGGGGAGGGAATGTGGGGATTTTGATAGTTGTAGGTGGTGGTGGGAAAATACATTAGAAAAATGATGGGATAGAGGTGGGGTCATGAAGGTGTATATGTATAATTTTTCTTTTCTTTTAATCTCTTTAGCTAAAAAACTAAGTGATCCAGACATGGAGGCTAAAGCAATCATGAATGTCTCTTCTCCTTTTGTTTTCATTTCTTTTAATATGTTTTTCAATGCCAAACTCATCCCTAATTCTTCCTTGGGATTTTGTCAATTTTCTTTTTCAATATGTACTCAACTTCAAAGTTCCATCATTACAAGTGCTGTTTTCTGTTTGTCCAACGAAGTTGTATATCCAAAAGATTTAATGCATGAAATCACCCTGAATTTATTAATCTTTTCAAATTTTATATTCCTTAAGGTTATAGTATTATTATATTTAACACAATGTCATAAACGAAGAAATTTTTAGTATTATATTTAACATATGTATAATAGATTTTTTCTGTCTTTTTAGTGAACTAAAAGTATCATTAATATATAATACAACCAATTTTGAATCCAATTATTCATTCATTAACATTATACATGTGTTAAATATAATATTAAAAATTCAAGTTAAGGACTAAATTAAACACATTTTAAATTCAAGTACCGAATATGAAAAAGGTCTATCCAAATTAAATTATATAAATATACTATTATGGAATAACTTCATATCAATTTATGCTTCATGAATTCATCTTTTATTTACTATTTTGTTTAAGGATATAACTCATTGTATACCACCTTTTTTTAAATTCTCTTTATGAGAGGGTAAGTGAGTTCATCAATGATAAGTCTATGGTTTGTTTATGATCTCCTATATGGTTAGGATACTTTGGCAATTATGTCTGTTGTAATGATAAATTTTTGCAGCATTTGGTCTAAAAGTGTAATATCTTCCAATGATTGCTTTTGATGCAAAAATTTTGTGTGAATTGATCCCAAGGAATATTTATCAAAGCCTAATTATAGAAGTCATCAAATCAAAAGTATAAAGAGTAAGTGAATGAAATATAAAATAAAAATGAGATTCCTGACAGCTGAATTAATCCTGTCATTTGTTGACTGCTTTTTTCTTGGTCATTTGATTCTTCTGCTAAACCTTAAAGCTTTACTGTTAAATGTCAAGTTCTTAATTTTTGAATGCATTTTAGCCTCAAACAAGAAATACTTTCACATGGGTGTTTTAGTCAGCTTTGAAAAAGGACATGGGATCTACTTAAGCCATTAATTACAACGGTTGAACTTGAAATTAAATATTTGACATTCATAGGTCCCATTTTAAGTCATCGTTATTCGCGTTTAGTTTTATTTCATTTTAAACTATCCATATTTCCATTTTAATTTATTCAGGAATTGGTATCCACTGTTTGTTAGATTTTTTTTAAGAAAAATAGGATAATAAATAACTAGAAGAATAAATTAGTAAAAACATTGAGTAAAAAAATAACTCTCGTCTACAGGTTCTCTTCGTAAGGTTTCTATTCTAAGGTCCTACACCCCCTAGCTCTTAGGTTGCTTTGGTGTCAAATCAATTGAATTCTTCTCTTCTCTTCTATTATTTTCCTTCTCTCTTCCGTCTTTCTTCTGGCTCAAGGTAACAGGTTTGGATCGTTTTTGAGAATAACTGTGGAGAACCGAGATTCTTTACAATGGTTGATCCTGATGAAATAGATGGTTTATTGGCTTCATTGCATCTATCAAAAGAAAATATAGTTGATAAGGTTAAAATGACAGATAAGCAGGTCCAAGACAAAGGGCAAAATTTGCACCGTGCTTAATTGCTAGAATTCCTAATGCTAAGGGGGTGAGTGTTAATGGCTTTCGAACTACCATGATTGCTAGTTGGAGATTGCAGAGGGGTTTTTTGTCGGAATTTTGAAAAAACACATTTGTTCTTCAGTTCTCTACTGAAAGTGACAAACAACAAGTGTTATAACAATGGCCTTGGTGTTTTGACGATCAACTAGTTCTTATGAGGGCTATGTGAGAGGATGATATTGATGGGGTGGAGGAATTGCATGATGCAAGTTTTTCGGTTAGGGCATATCGGGTCCCATTCTGATGGCACATGAAAGATACTGTGATCACGCTCGCAATATTATTGGTACCTATGTCGAGTTCGGTGAGGGGAAATGTCTTGGTTAGGCTCCTTTTCTAAGGTTTCATACAATAATCTCTACTGAGAAATTGAGGAGAGGGGTGTTACTGGAACTAGGAGGACAAGTTTTGTGGATTGAGCTCAAATATGAAAAGATGCCTCTATTATGTTATATTTATGGCCATATTAGTCATAAATTTAAGGAGTGCATGTAACACCCTTATCCCCCTACGGTGCCACATCGGCGTATCAACTACCCAACCGTACACGTACACCGCCCATACAATATACAGTACAATCGGGTCACCAATACAAGCCTAAAACAGTATACTCTCAATATTCGTTTCTATCTCATAGCGGAAGCATATCATTTATTCATTATTACTTTCATATTCAATTACTTGTTATTGCGGAAGCGTTTTTAATATCTCATGGTATCTTATGCTAGCATGCGTTTTCATTCACATTAGTATATTATATCATCATCATCATTCATTCGCCTATCTAGTAGGCTAATCATATCACCTGTGTAATATCATGCATATTGATTATACTATGTCTCACTCAAGCCCATAATCTAGTTTATCTTAGTGAC
>CAOJCQ012003576.1:0-12326 GCA_948356215.1 Stillingia texana | reverse complement strand
TGAAGGGCGTTTCAATCCTGAGGTAAGCATCCTAAACCTCATAGAGTAGAAATCAATGTATTAAGTCAAGCTGAGAACTATAGATCAAAACTATAATCTATTTTTTTCTTATTATTTTTATTTTTTTAGGGTTGGAATTTCTCTTGCTAAAATTTGAATTTTATAGGTTTAGGTTTTAAAATTAAGCATGTGATTTATGTAAAAATATAAGCAATTAGAGGGATGGAATATTGAAGAATGGAAAAAGAAGTTAAAATAAGGTTAAGAAATTTTTTTAAGGAAAAATGACCTTTGAAAAAAATGTATGGCCATATATCTAAAATGTATGGGCAAATATTTTACCTAAAAATTGAATTTTTAAATAGCATATTCTTCAATTATTTTAAGAAAATATAAGGGTATATATGACTGTGTATTTTTATACATGCCCTTATATAAAATCATGAATTTTTTGCAAAATGGGCAGTAGGGTATCTGTTTGGGGTTTTGGTTTTGAAAAAAAAAAAAAAAAGTGAGAACATGTGAGGACAGAATTCATATATCGGAATCGGTAGAGCTCTTTGTACATGGAAATTGATTTCAAAGCCACCATTACAAAGCCGTTTGATTGATAGCAATCTGCTATTAATTAAAGATGAAATAGCTTGTAGGCGTAGAAAAAAATTCATTTATATGCATCAATCAAGCTTTCGAGGACTTATTCAAGATTTACTTAAACTATTATTAAATAAAAAATAAATAAAAGTTTTGGTTTTGGCCCATCGGGAAAACGAAAGTTATTGTGTTAGTTTCTGTTTGTTAATTAATTAATGAGTTTTGTTTTTAAGAAAACATTAGTTTCGGTTTTGGATAATGGTTAGTGCTTTTAACATGTGTATTAGATTAAATTGGCGCCTATTATAATGGATAATGGCATGTTAGTTACCAAGCAAATTCCGCATGTTATGGGTAATTTAGAGTGCCTTAGTTCAATTCTGTAAATTCACTTTTTAATCCTTGTTGTCGGTTGGAAAGATTGGTTGAGACAAGTATAGTGTTTTACATGATACTGGGACGAAATTAATTCCTAATTGAGCTTGAACACTTGGTCATTGTTGAGGCACAAAGTAACTGATCATTTCTTTTTATTGTACTTGTGAAACCTTGCTACAATTTGATAATGTAGTGTAAGTTTGGGGAGGGAAGGTTTTGTTTTACATGATATTGGATTGCGGTTTAACTTTTATATTATTTCATAATCCATCGAGTCGAGGAAGTAATTTTTAATTTTTTTTTATTTTGCTTTCTTTTTGTAGATAGCTCCAAAAAGATCAAGACAAGAAGCTGTTTCCTCTACCTCGACTCAAGCTACAACGAGTTGAACAGTCCGTGCACCACCTCTACCCGCAAATCCACCGACGTGGATGAAAGACCCACGATGCGAGATATGAATCTTTTAGAGCTGCGAAATTCATTTCTAGCAAATTTTAACTCTCATCGTAGAAGCTTTGAGGTTTTCAGATGACGCAAATGAGATGATCGAAAGGATATGATGGGAGCAATTCTGTGCTCAGAAGTGGAACACATATGATCGCCTTATTGTGGAAATATTACGCACTTTTGAGATAATTAAGAAAAATCCACAAGAGGCTGATCCCAAGTTTGAAGCAATTCAATTCTATATTCATGGTACCAAGTATCAAATGCATTTGCAGCAAATTTCAGAAAGCCTTGGCTTCCCCTACAATGTGACGGCTGAGCTAGACAAGAGTCAGGCCATCAGGTGTCAAAGCAAAAGGCCACTGAGCTGAAAAACAGGGCTATCCGCAACCTCCACCGACTCATAACCAGCAGCATCTTGGCAAATCCATCTACCCCAGCGCAGGTAAGTGTTACCTAAGTTGCTATTCTAACACATATGCTGCAGGGCCTAACTTTAACCCCTCTATGTTGATTGTGGATGAGATAAAAAAGATCCAGGACAACCTTGACAAGAAGTCAAAAATCAGCCATGGAGGGATTTTCACCGCATCTGCCAAAGATTTAAAAATCCCGAAGAAAGTTTAGGGTGTCCAAATCCTTGGATAGATCATCATTGTCCTTGTTAGATATCATTATTGATGAAGTATTAATATGATTCTTAGGAAGGAAGGATATCTTGACATGTTTGGTTATAGACTACCTACATTATTGATTTATTTTTTCTCTCCATAAATCCGATTTTCTTACTTGTTTTTGTTCGTTTTATTTTTATATTTATTTTCTTCAATCCTACTCATTAAACCATTTTTATTACTTTAATTTTAATTAATTTTACAAAATAATATTAGTTAATTTATATTAGGAATTTACATTGCTTACTACACCTAAATATAACAAGTGTACCAATTAAGTAATAAAACGGATTCTAGGAGTTTGAATATCATTCCATAGGGATAGATGTAAACTTCTAGTGCAAATTACCTAATATTACTTTGTAAAATTAATTAAGATTGAAGTAACAAAAATGGTTTAATAAGTAAGATTGAAGAAAGTAAATATAAAAATAAAGCGAACAAGAACAAGCAAGAAAATCGGGTTTATCAAGAGGGAAAATAAGTCAATAATGTATGTAATATATGATCAAACATGTCAAGATCTTCTTTCCTCCCTAGGATTCATATGGATACTTCATCAATAATGATATCTAATTCAGCCGACAAGTTCAATTAACTAGGCCATGTATCCTACCAGAAACTACTATTCATGTTAATCTTAATTCTTAACCAAGAAAATCAAGAATAATATTCATAAATTATGAACTTATGAATTCTCCTAGAAGGAAACAATTTATATTCTAGAATCAAATTAACTAGCCATAGACAATAATAAATTAGATCCTAGTCAATAGTTCACCTTATATAGATTAATAATCACAATCAATTATGCATCCAATTAGTCACCGAAAATAATCAAATGCATAAAATAAAAAAATCAATTAGTCAAGCATTAAGCCCAAGAAAATTATTGAAACTGAAATCAAATAAATTCAATGAAATAATAAATCCATAAGTATATCAGGGATTCAAGTATCCCTCAACATAGAGAAAATATACTCTATAGCTAGAGAACTAAAACTAAAAGAGAGTTTAGAGATCATAGTTACAACTTTGAGGAGAGAAATAGCTTTAATGAAGAAAACCCATTCCCCAAATTATAAGATTGAATGAAAGAATGATGGAAAGAATGAAAGAATATAGTGGAATCTCTATCTATCTCAAACCTTAAAATCAAACTTGAACTTGAATGGATACTAGAGGATGATAGATCTGATGTTGGTGATGAATCCCTCTATTTTTAAACCCCCTTTTACATCTCCCAAAACTCCTAAAAAAACAAGTGGAAATCAGATTTTAAAACTTGTTCGTGATAAAATACACGTCTGTGTAAGAATTAAGCACGACTATGTACAATATAAAAATTTTCAACTTTTAGAAGGATATACACACCCATGTATGATTTATATATGGCCATGTATACCCACTTTTCAACCAAATTTCAACTTTTTGCATATAAATCCATCCAACTTTAGTAGAATTACAATGAAGTCACCGAAATCACTTAAAAAGACCAAAAATCTTTCAAACAAGTCCAAAATCATAAATTTATATAATATACACTAAATTAACCTAAAAACTAACAAAATTCATATAAATTCAACCTAAAAAAACATGCTTAAATATAGTATAATTGATACTTATCAAAACACCCTAAACTTAAACCTTGCTCATCCTCGAGTAAGAAAAAATGACACTATACCTACAACATTTCAAACACTAATATTAGAACTGAAAGTTCAAAATAAATTCAAGCAAGTTAGGAGTCAATCATATGTATGTTCATTCCATCAAATCACTTCTAAACATAAGTAAATATTGTGTAATTTCTGTGTGCTAAATCAAAACAATTTTAGTTTATTTCCAAATAAAACTCTAACAGTTTAATGAACAACTAAGAAGTTAGTTTGAATACATGAATGCATTCTGGTTTTTCACTTAAAGCTCAATATCAACCATAGGCCTCTTCTTACATACCAACATCTCTACTAATGTAATTGACAGAATACCACAGAGAAGCAAAAGGTCTTACATTTTAGTTGTAATTTCAAGCCCAGGGTAATTGGCTATCAAGAATTGTATAAGGCTCAAAAGATGAACAATTAGCCACTACCTAAAAAAGATTTAACCAAAACCTGTGCTTTTTGACTTCCTTAACTTTAAATCTCCTTCCAAAGTTTCACACTTAGTACTTATTCCCTTGATGCCATGAGGAGGAATTTTCAATGTATTCACTCTCCTAAAGATAAAATTGAATTTCAGGCATCTTAAACATATAAGTTGTCCCCTTTTCTTATTTGTTCCTTTTTTTAGAGGATCAACCTTTACAAGTAAATCACAAAAGTACAATTGTATTTTCAAACAAACAAGCTCACCTCAAACTTGAATGGTACATAGTACTTCAAGTTTGCTCCTTTGTATAACACTACCACCTTAATCACATACCACTAAATTACAATGCATAACTCCTTACCAAGAAATCTTCAATCCATGTACATTCCTATCACTAGAGTGGCTAACTCTTTATATAAGAGAGATAAAGCACTTTATGTTATACGGTAAGTTTCAATGTGTGATAAGAAAATTTTTATACCCATTATGCATATATGTAAAGTTCAAAGGGCTAGCAAGTGACAATGTATAATTAGGATGAAGATAAGTCATTTAAGTGATGAGTGATGAAGGGGCTGTCTAGATCTTTTTCTCTATCATAATTTATCTTTATTTCACTTTGAAGGGTAATCAGAAAGGTTCTAGTGAATCCATTTGGAACTAACTCCCTAATCATTCATAAGTTATCATTTTTTCATGTTGGTTTTACAAATCAGGCTTATAGTGCATAAGGTATTAAAAATTACAAAATATATACAGAGTCTAGAAAAATGATCTAACAAGACATAACAAAAATTAGATTGGTTCAACTTCACACGGTGTCATCTTAAATTAAAGTTCCAATATTGAGTTCAATTTCATTCTCATTGTAGATTAAACATGGATATAGCAAAATCAAAAACTTGAAATGGTCTGACAGACATCAACCTAAGACTGTATCAAGCACGTATTTTTTTGAACTACTCTAATAAAGCAAATAAATAACAACAAAAAAACTAAATCTAAGAATGTGACTTGTAAATATTATGAAAAATTGATAAAATTTTGAATTCATGGATTTTCTGACATCGATGAATAACAGATGCCCCACCCCAAACTTTAGAAACTAGCATTATCATCAATGTGAAAAGAAAAAATTTTGAAAAATTCCTGAATTTTCTGATATCAATGAATAACAGATACCCCACTCCAAACTTTAGAACTGACACTATCCTTAGTGTGAAAAGAAAAGGAAAAGAATGGAGTAGTGATAATGATAAAACATGTGTTCCAACTAAATGGTATATGAATTAGAGTTTTTCTTACTTGTTGTCGTTCTTGATTTAACACAAAAGAAAGAAAAAGAATGGAACAAAGGTTAAATCATTCATAGCAACAAAGAAGTAAACATTTATTAAAAATCTTACAAAAATCCACAAAGTTAAGACAAAATTAAGGTAAAAAAATCCAAAAATATATCAAATACATCATAAAAGAGATGCACAAAGTTATGTCATAGTGTTACTTTCCCAAAGAAAAAGAGAATGAGACCAATAAAGTGATTTACTGCTTCTTGATAAAAAATTATTGAGAAGATTATACATACCTATGTATTTAAAATGCGCACCCATGGATGACTTTCTATTTAAAGGTTTAATTTTTAAGGAAAATACATACCAATGCATTTTGAATACATGGTTATGTGTTTTTTTAAAACGTCATTTTCCTCAATATCCCACTTTACATAATTTTATTCTTGTTTTATTAATTTTCAACCTTATAATACTCTTATTTCCTATATTTTTATACATCACATATGCTCAAATCCTAATCTAATCCTAATATTATGCAAATATATGTAAAAAGAGAAATTCCTACCTAAAATTTAAAGCATAATGTACAAAGTTGGTTCTGACTTATAGTCTTCAGCTTGACTTTTCCCTTTAACCATCATTCCTACATTTGATGGTTAAAAGTTGAATAATTGATCTTATGGAGCCCGAAGAGGAAATTTCAGGGTATTCTTAACTTGCTTTAAGGCTCTATCTTTCAAGTTTCAATACCCTGAAAAACTGCCTTCCTCTTCAAATTCAATAGAATAGTATTCTTCTTCATTTACCTTAAAGTGTTCATCATAATTTTCCATTGGCTCCTAAGGCAGAATCTCATCATCTTCTTTAATATGTATGACCTCCTCGAATTTAATTGATGCTTTTCCCAAATCCTCATCACTTTCCACATTAACCACTCCTTTCATCAAATCACTTTGTTCTTGAATAGGGCTAGATACTAAACTTTGGAGTTGACCTAAAACAACATCGGATAACCATTCCATCTGAACTTCTTAGCTCTTTATTGATGCATCGTAATAATCTTAATAATTCATTTTAGATTCCATTGCATCCATAAATTTTTCTAGCATACTTTCTAATTTGGGTGATCTTTCATATAGTGAGGTTCCATATGGGGAATAGTCCTCTTAATAGTTGTAGCCATAAGAAGTGCTAGCATGATTCTTCCATGGTGGACCATATAGTTGGTATTGAAGTGAAATGTACCTGTGGAAATTTAAAACAAAGTTAGATTTTTCAGGCATGCAATACTACCTATAAGAATTACCTATCTAACATTCATAACTTAAATGCTTGTTCCCATAATCTCATATACTATAAAGTACTCTAAAGCTCTCTGAAATGGCATCCACTTATAATAAGAAGTCATTATTTTTCAAAGCAATAAAGATGAAGAGTTAAATAAGAAAAGCAAAATGAAAATTGAAAATTAAAAAGAATCTTAATTAATAAAAGCAAGTAATACATAGGTAAAATAATCAAAAATTATCTATCCTTGGCAACGGCGCCAAAAACTTGACATATTCTACTTACTACACCTAAATATGGCAAGTGTACAAATTAAGTAATAAAATTGATTCTAGGAGTCCAGATATCGTTTCATAGGGATATATGTAAATTATCTAATATTACTATATAAAATTAATGAAGATTAAGGTAACAAAAATGGTTTAATGAGTAAGATTGAAGAAAGTAAAAATAAAAATAAAGCAAACAAGAACAAGCAAGAAAATCGGATTTATCGAGAGGGAAAATAAGTAAATGATATATGTAATATATGATCAAGCATGTCAATGTCATCTTTCATCCTTAGAAATCATATGGATATTTCATCAATAATGATATCAAATTTAGCTGACAAGTTCAATTAACTAGGGCTAATGATGTTATCTTCAGATATTTGGACACCCCAAACTTTCTTTGGGATTTTTAAAACTTTGGTAGATGCGGTGAAAATCCCTCCAATGCTGATTTTTGACTTCTTGTCAAGGTTGTCGTGAATATTTTTTTTATCTCCTCCACAATTAGCATAGGGGGTTTAAAGTGTGGCCCCTGCACCATATGTGTTAGAATAGCAACTTGTGTAACACTTACCTGCACTGAGTGGATGGATTTGCCAAGATATTACTGGTTATGAGTCGGTGGAGGTAACGAATAGCCTTGTTTTTCAGCTCAGTGGCCTTTTGCTTTGACACCTTATAGTTCGTGTAATTAAGATCAATCATCCGCCAGTTTGCCTTGGTATTGGCCTGACTCTTATCTAGCTCTGTCGTCGCATTGTAGGGGAAGTTAAGGCTTTATGAAATTTGCTGCAAATTCGTTTGGTACTTGGTACCATGGATATAGAATTGTATTGCTTCAAACTTGGGATATCTCGAAAGTGTGTAATATTTCCGCAATAAGGCATTGATATGTGTTCTACTTCTGAGCAAAGAATTGCTCCCAGCATATCCTTTCAATCATCTCATCTGCGTCATCTAAACACCTTAAAGCCTCTACGATGTCAGAGTCATAAGATTTTCTTGAGATGAATTTCACAACTCTGAGAGACTCATATCTCGCCTTCCATTGTGGGTACTTTCATCTACGTTAGTGGATTTACGGGTAAAAGTGGTGCACAGACTGTTCGACTCATTGTAGCTTGAGTTGAGGAAGAGGAACCAACTATGAATCAGATTCGCCCAGCCACCACTAGTATCCCTCTTTTCAATCAATGAAATAACAATCTTGTTATCCATCTCCAAAATTACATGCCTATAACCATTATAACAAGCCAAATTCAAGCCTTTCAAATGCCCCCAAAGTTTAGCTTCCGCAACCAAGCAAAGAACAAGATTCTTGGCAAAGCCCCCAAGCCAAATGCCATTACTATCCCGAACAAGGCCACTTGCAGAATATAAAATCGAGTTGATCTTGCGGGCACCATCAATGTTGACTTTCACACACGAAGATGGTGGTGGGCCCAATCGATAAGCTTTTCTACTCGAATAGAAGCAGCCTCCCCAACCTTATAGATTTCCATAGCCTTAGCATATTCACAAACCATAATATTGGAATTACGACAACTAATACTGGTGGGCATGGGGCTTTTGTTGAAAAATTTCAACATTTATATTATTCCAAATTTTCCAACTTAAAACACCAAAAAGCATAGCCCAAGAAATATGTTGATCATCAACACAGTTACACAAACTCAAATTCATAGCCAACCAATCATTAAAAGGTAGCACCCAAAACAAAGAATGAAAAAAAGTGGGAAGAGTTGAAGTCCAAACTGCTTTGGCAATATGGCAGTCTCGAAGAAAATGGAGAAAATCTTTCATTATGTTGCCATAAAATTGACAACTGTTATCACTAGTGAAACATCACCGAACAAGATGGTGATTTGTTATAAGAAGATTTAAGTTGAGACTTGAGACTACATATATTTTTATTTTTTTATTTTTCTGTCATTTGTAAAAAAAAAATTAATATATTTAAAAATAAATATTAACTGAATCCTTTAAGGGTCTTGATTAAATGCAAATATATCTCATACAATCAAATTTTAATTGATGGTACTTTGTAGAAGATATAATTAATTAAAGCGTTGTATTTGTATTGAAAAAGTGTTCATCCTTTAAAGTCATATTTTTTATTAATAAAAGTGTTAATGGAAGCCTTCTCCCTTGTTGCTCTTCTTCTTCTTCTTTAATAGTCATCAATTTCTCTTAAATCGGTTTAATCTTAGAACTGTTGTTAGTCCATTCATGGATGATAGCCCCATCATTTCTATTTTTTCATGTTTTTAGATATTCTCAAAATAAAATTCAGATTAATCATAGTTGAATCTCTAGAATTTATTTTATTTTTGTTCTATTGTTTTATTTAGTTGTTTGTGTTTCAGTTGTATTTTATATATCAGGTTTATATTTTTTAAATTTATGTATTTCAGATTTATATTTATTAAATTCATGTTTTATTTTAATAAAAATAGATTTAATTTAAAAAATTTTAATATAAGAAAGATTGTGCTCCTTTTATGAAGGTTGTTTTTTTACATCTCTCATGTAAGAGTTTATTTATCTGTATGCTCAAGTGGCATGTGTTTGATTTTTTTTCTACAATCAGATGGAACAAATATCCAATTAAAAGTTAAATTACCTGAAATATATTACCACTCTCCATTGTTTTCATCAAATAAATTAGTAATTAATTTCACATTTTATGTACATTTGTGCACTTTAAGTTTTATAATTTTATAGGTATATTAGTGATGTATAGTTCAAATTATTAATGATTTTTTTTCATTAAAACATGTTATTGAATTAGAAAAATAATTATTGACTAAATCTTTAAAATTAATGAATGACAGAATTTTCCATAATGAATACAAAATTCTATTTATACATTGACAAAATATGTTTTGTCAAAATTTTATATTAATAATTCAATCTTTTTAGGTTATAAAAAAATTTATTAATAAAAGAATGCTGATTAGATAATGGATGATATAAATCATATGACTATAAAATACTTAATTATTTAAAACTAACTAGCTATTTATTTGACACATATTTAATTAAGTTTGAATAAAATCTATTTCTTACGAATTGAATTAAATCTGTATAGAGAAACTACAAATTCCTGAATTTTCTTAACTTCTAGAAACTAAAAAGGATCATGTAATATTTTTCTGATATAATTCATGAGGTTTTTTTTGCTAATTACCTCACCTAAGTTTATTTTATATAAGAGTTTGAAAATGTTTATTAGTAAGAGTTTTTGGCCATGGTTATACCATGATAAAGCCTATATCTTGTTTACAATATGTGAGAGCCTCATTTACTTTTGTTGCTTTAATGTTATGGAAGTACATAGTACCTACAAGGAAGTTGAGTAAACTGCAATGAAATATTAAATGTGTTCTTTTAAATTCACTTTTGATTGTGTTTGCACAAGGGTCCTATGATTTTTAGTTTTCATGAAATTGGTTAGTGAATATATATAATGCATTTAGTAACTTAATTGTTATTTTTAATGTTAATAATTTTATTGTGATAGATGATTTGTTTTCTAATTGTATTCATTGTTTTCATTGTAATTTTGTTATTTTCTTTTTAGTTTTAATTTCTTCAAATGGGACATTCATCAAACAAGAAAAATAAATCTCAGAATGCAAAAGATAGAAAGCAGAAGCAAACTAAGGTTATAAAAGTGTCTTCTCCAGGTGATAAGGAAAGAACAAGAGAAAAAAGAAGTGATACTCCTTCTGAAAACTTGAAAACTCATAAAAAGAAATTGAAGATTAATTCAGGTGAACCAATCGTCAGAGAGTTAAAGGTAATTATTTTATATACATGTGTCTGAAGTATTTAATTTCATATTCCCATGTTTATATGTAGTTTTTATCCAGGTAATAGCAAAGTCAAAATTTTCATAAAATAACCTTTTTTTGCTATAGGCTTTATCATGGTATAACCATGGCCAAAAACTATTTCTGTCATGGTTATACCATGGTTTTTACCAAGCCAAATGTTTTGGAGTTCCACCCAAGTTTTAGTATTATGTGAAGCGTTTTTCATTTTCAGGATTGGGATTTTATGTTGCAACAAGATAATCATTTTCACACTCATATTTATTTGTTGATGAAGACTAAAGCAATTGATGAAATGAAAGAGATATTCAATGAGAGACAACTTGACATGCTCAGTAACTCTTGCTTTAGGCATTTTTTTAAGATGGGTACATTTGTGTTACAACCTCAACATATACACTTTTTAGTTATGCGTAGATTGCATCACCATGATGGAGTATTAAGTTAAGATTTGGGTTGCTGGAGTTTGCTGTTGTGACTAGATTGAAATGCACTGAAGAGTGTATAAAAACAAGTGTTGATGAAGGTGGTAGTGAGCTAATGGAAAGATGCTTTGGTACAGTGAAAAATGATAATATTGGGATGCTTAGAAGTTTTTTAAAGCATAAGGGAAAATAAGAGCGTAAGGGTAGAGTTTTGATGAGGATGTTGTTGTTATTGTAGCTCTATATTTGCTTCATGATTTTTTGTTAGGAACAAAGGATAAGAAACATATTCATCCTTGGGAGTTTCATCGTTTTGAGCGTAGGAATTTAGATATTTACCTATAGGGTAAACAAGTTTTTGAGGTGATAGTAAAGAACATAAGAAATTATAATAATCCTACATCTAGGTACCATTTGTCCTGCTTTCCATTGGCACTTCAGGTATGGCTTTATGAATGCTTATTCTCCTTTAATGCATATTTTTACACTCGCATCAACAATGATGTGCTGAGGATTTTTAACTGGAAAGCAACAACCAAACCTGAACTGAATGATCTATATAGACGGTTCTATAATTTTGCTAATGATAAGGTATTTCTTTTGTTTTTCCAATTATTATTAATTATATTTGGGTTAATTTTTATCAAGCATTGTTTATTTATTTGATATTTTTTTTATGTAGCTGAAGTTTTAAGACATTTATCCAACCCATGATGAGAAATTGATGCTCAAACTAGATGGGATGTTTGAAATGGATGGAGGAAAAGGAAAGGTGGGTAAGGAGCACAATGATGTTTTTGCTGGCACCTACCATGACAACATCAATTCTCATTTTGAAGAAGGTGGAAGCTCCAAATGTGATATTTGGAAAGAGCTTACGCTTATTTCAATGAGGCAGGAAAAGATTGAGAAGAATGTTGGGTTGTTGTTCAATGTAGTGTGTGTAATCGCTCAAAAACTTGATATCGATCTCAAATTTATAGTATTTCAATATCTCTATTTTATTATTTTTATTTTGTTATAAAAT